>JUFY01028445.1:0-10287 GCA_001855655.1 Leptopilina clavipes | reverse complement strand
TCACCAATTCTTTCTATCATTCCTGCTATCTAATTTTAAAATAGTCTATATTAAAATGAAAATAATTTTTATCAATTAAATATTCCCTACAAAAAATCCCAGTACAAGATCTGGTTCAGGAAATGTACAAGATCTGGTACATTTTTTGTACTAGTTTATTTTTCTACAAGATCTTGTACAAGATCTTGTACGGGGATTTTCAGTAGGGTTACCTGAGCAGCTAAAAAAGAAATTGTAATAAGTAAAGCAATAAATTGAATCAAAGAATTTAACATTTTAGGTTGAAAGATACTTTGTCCTGTAATAATTACAATATATCTAGTAAGATTGTAGTATGGAATCTTTACCACGTCCATATTTTCGCAACTTAAAGAATATTGTGAAGAAGTTATTTTAATGTTAACTCTGTTTCTGCTGATATTTTAATTTTTTAGTAGAATTCGAGAACAGTGTTTAAATATTTCAGTTGACTTTAAGTATTTTCTGAAAACTGTTGGATCAACCCGTGTTTTAAATAATTGTCCATTGTACACTTTCACTAGAAAAGCGAAGGGTAGCATTTATTGTAATAATGATTCTTCAGAAACCTTATGCTATGTATGACAAAGAAGTGGAATCAATACCCTTGTATAATCGTGTCTTTAGATTCTAAAGAGTATTCTGTAGATACATTGTGAACTGAGACTGTCACTCGGCACCAGGGGTATTCATCAATAATCATTTTAGCTTTTGCAAAACAAAATAACTCAAGATTTTTTACAGTCGATGGTAAATGACACGATAAACAAAACAGTACAATTCTTGAAAATCTTTACGCTAGTAATTTTACAAAAATTTAACGAGATACTGGAATGCACGTTGAGATGTGTTGCCGTAGTTTGAGTTAAAACTTGTAAATAATTTTGCTAAATATTATCTTTACAAAATTTATTGTGAACTATAAAATAAAAAAATGTGATCATGTAGATATACATAACGTAAAGGTTACTGACATTATTTTACATGTTTTTTTAAAATTACAATTCTGAAATAATATGCAGTTTGTCTTTGATGACTTTCATACAGATTCACTTTTCAATTTATCACTCGTAAAATAATTCAATACTTCTTGCTCATATTGTTAAATTTCAACCCTGTTCTTATTCACTACTCAAAACTTACAATTATAAATAATTGTAATTATAAATAATTACAATTACAATAATTAAAATTATAAATAATTACAATTATAACTATTTCAGAACTGAATTAATTAATTTTATTGAGCGTCGAGGAAAAAAAATAATTATTCTAAGGTTTTTGTAAGATACTACCTATTTGATGATTATTATTTACAAATCGATTTAACTAACTTATATACAGAATTCAACGGTGTCAAGTAGTTAACAGATTTTTTTTTTTTTTATTAATTTCTGAAACAATCTTTTTTGATCACGCTCTTACTGAATAATTTTAAATCCATCAACTTCAGATTTAGATTACTCTCTTCATCTTTTTCTAAAAAATATTTATATTTTTAATGGCCTGACAGGTAGAAAGTAACTTTACATCAGTTTGAAATATTTTTTTTTACAATTCATGTTTCTTCACAGATATTTAACATTATACGAGAAAACCTATGGAGAATATTTACACATGGAATCACGTGACCTCATAGTCGCACATGTTCTCAAGAAGTTAAATTTCTTCAGAAAAAATCCTTATATGAATATTTTTATATTGCAGTATGGTAAGTTTCTTTTTCTTAATTTTCACTAAGCAGCACATTTTTCATAAATTTCATTAGATTATTTGACAATATTTACAAAATCTTAAAACTAATGATTTCAAATATACAATTTTTTTTATATTTTACAATCTGTTGGAAAGCATTCTAAATAGACTTGTTTTCAATATTTACAGGTAAAAATAATATTTTCATAATCATACTGATAAAGCTGTTAAAAATTCTATTTAACAGGAACAATTTAAATAAAGTTTTTTGTAACATATTTTCTTTTCTTTCAACAGTAAATAATTTTTTATAAAAATTAACTGTCTCGAGATTATTGGCAACCAGAAATCGATGTATTAAATATTTTATTAGTTATGTGGTTAATAGAAACGTTTAAAAAAATACATAAATTATATAAGACTTATTAATTTTTCTTTTTAACAATATTATAATTCATGGATCGATTTTTGTTTGCCAGTGAAATTATTTAACATAACTTACTACGACAAAAGAGTTAATAATGTAACAAGTGTCAGCTGAATACTGTATTTTCTTGTGAGGAAAAAAAGTAAACTATTTGATGCTATTGATGGTCCTGAATTGTCTAATCGAGAACCACCTCCAAAACCTACGGTAATTCTTTCCCTGGCATTATTAGTTGCCTGATCATTAGGCGAGCCTCGAAGTTGAAGTCCTGAAAAAAAATAATTTGGCCATCACTTTGCATAAATCACTTACGAGTCTAAAATTGAGTGAAACTTTTTCATAAATCACTTTAATACTCAAGAACAGGAGATTCTTGGGGCCAACTTTTAGTACAGAATGAAAAAGTTTCACTACAAAAGTTTAAGTAAGTTTGGGTAACTCGACGCGCCACTACATGGTGCAAATCCAAAGATCTCTTAACAACATACTCGACAACCAAGACCTGCTTTCAATAAAATTTTCGTTTATTGTATCTAAAAGACATATTCCATCTTTTTTTGTTAAAAGCAACTTTTTCTGAATTAATACAATAACTTGGTTGAACAATTTGGTCCCGAAAATGGTGAATTATCATCATTTTTTTAGTGATTTGTAATTCGCCGATACGTAAAGTATTATTAAATATTATTAAAATATTTAATAATATTTTAAAATTTGTTCCTACGTTTCAGGAAATGTAATTTAAATTCAAAAAATTAATTCATAAGTAATTACAAAATTGATTTACCCATTCTTGAAAAATTCGTGTAACTTACAGATACACTTGATGGAAAAGTGACTCAATAAACGATATTTTTAAAGTTAATAATATTTTTAAAAAAGTGTATTAAATTTGGAAAACTAATTTACGAATAAAAAGTAGTGAACTATTTTTATACTCAGTTAATTAAGTTTAACATTATTGAGATATAATGTAAAATGGTGCTTAAGTTATGAGTTTTTAATATAATGTAAGAAGTACTTATTTTTTATAGGTTCTGTCGAGAAAAGTTGAATAACAGTTGTGAAAAGGTATTTAGAAACTTTTACAAAACTTTTAATTAAATTTCAAGGAGTTAGATTATATCGGTCACTATTCAGTTATATGCGCGCAGACGATTTCTAAAAAGTTTTCTATAGAAGAGGAGTTATTTATTTAAAAGTTTTAAAACACCATATTCTGAATAAGACATTAATATTTAATATATATTTCTCTAAGATAAATTTCATGTTTTTTATAGTTTATAATTGCTTGCGAATAAATACCCATTATAAGTTAATTATTTGTTAAAAGAAATCCCTTGTGTTAAAGCCGATTTTTGAGCCGTTTTTCAGGAATTTATTACAAAGAAAATACTTGATTTTTGACAAATCTTCCATCATTTTGCTTGTTTATTTTTGAACATTTTACAGTATTTTTTTTAAATATAAAACTGTCTTTCGCATATGGTTAATTGACATTCTATACTTTAATGATAAAGTTAGATACCTCGATCTCTGCTCTTTGCTGCAGCTTGCAATTCGGCTACTTCGTTCGAACTTGTCAGAACTGTTGGTATTGGCTTTTGTCTCATTTTTGTTTTTTTCTCTGCTAAAATTTAAAGTAAATCAACTCACTTTATAAGTTTTCATTTTAGGTTTTAGAAATAATAGGAAATATACTCACTTCTAGTAACTACTTTTGGAGCACTTGTTGTGGTTGTGGTAGTCGTAGTAGTTGTTGTCGTTGTTGACTGTGTTGTTGGTGTTGGCGTATCTGCAAATTATAAATAAACAAATAAATATTTGAATCGCAAGGATAAAAGTGGAAATTTTGTTGAATCGAAATTAAATATTGTTGAATTAATTTACATTGAAATGAAAATTCTTTTTAGCTGTCATAAGATTAGTTGTTAGCTGTGAATTTTAAAACAACTGATGGTTTCAGTTATCTCGAACTACCTCATGTAAACGGAAAATTTAACCATCAAATTGCAATTTACCAAGTGGCAATTTATGACTACATTTCTACTTCTATCTCGTCTCCTTCTTATCAGGCAACTGTACTTAACTTCACATTCAGGATATTTTTCCCCAACTGAAGGAAATCGATATTTTCAAATAAAAACTCAGACATTACTTACTCTTGGCTTATCTCACTTTTTTTTAGTTCAAGAAGGCGAATTAATCAGCATAAAGTGGATAAAGTGGAATGAAAGTAAGTATCTGTTTAGAAAGATACTACTTCATAAAGTATGTTTCATTTTTAAATACATTCTTTCCAGAGATAAAATTTATTTGCTAATATAAACTGTGATTCAATGAAAAATTGTTTTCTTTAATATTAAACTAGGAGTCCTATTAAAATGTGTCTGGAAATTTTAAAGGAAACGTAGGCCAATTTCGAAATTTCAAAAAGTCGATAAACGACGTTAAAGAACGAGCCAAGAAACTGTCAGAGAAAAATTGAGAGGAAAGTTGTTACTTACGATAGAGCTTGATGGCTCCATCCGTACCCCCTAGTGAGTTCTTGGAAACACATTTGTATGTTTGAAAGTCTTCCATATTCACTTCTTTTATTGTAAGCTTCATGGTTATTTTGTATACATCGTCCTCCAGAAGAGGTTCGTATTTGTCACCTAAAAAAATTATATATATTACTTTTCAACAGAAATATTATAGATTTTACAAAAATAATATCTAAAGTATTACACAGCATACAAAATACTGAAATAGTTTTTCAATATTCAAAAACCAATTCTTATAAAATAAATATAATACAATAATAATAATAAATAATAATACATTTTAAGTCACGCAAAATTCTAACAGTACAAATAAATTCGTGTTCTAAAATAAGAAAAGAAAAATTGAAATCATTTGTGATTTCAATCTTTTAAAGGAATCAATTAATGATTTACTGGCAATTATGCAAACAATAAAAGAATTTAAATATTCAATGACAACCCCGGGGATGATCGATAAATTACAATTTATCTTAAAGCATATTTTCAATGCAAGTTTAAACTGTTTCATACATTCCTCACAAAATAATAAAGTATTTTTACATCTTTTAAATATTTCCCACAAATGCTTTTATCACGGATATATTTTTTTAATTCTCAAACATGAAACTAAATTTAGAATTAATTTTCCATCTCTGAATTTGACGTAAAGGCAGGAGGAAATTGTTTTCACAGCGGGAAAATGGAAAAACAAGCAGTCGAAGTATTAGGTCATAGTTTTCCTGATATTTGATGTCAAACGTTGGGAAATTATCTCACAAAAAAAAAAGAATAGATGAAAGTCGAGGTATTGGTTGGAAATTTTTTTCTCTCTGTAAAGAAATAAACGTTTTTATGTAAAGTTCGAAGAGGCAGGCACGCAGAAGCTTTTTTTCTTCAAAGTTAAAAGCCAAAGTTCGATCTTCACAGAGAAATAGAAAAAAAAAAATCTGGAAAATAAAATTCCTCAATATCGTCGTCGGTTTCTTGTGCTGCATACGCGAACGTGTATTTTGTGCTTGATAGAGTAGAAAATTAGGGTTCTTCGCATGATTACGAGAAATCGACTTCCGCTGGGGATGTACAGTTCCTCAAGTCGCAAAAAAGCTGCTCTATTTTTTTTTTTTGTTTGAAAGAATAAAATATACATTTCTCCGATTTACCACATCTATAATAAATATTTTACATGGAAAATATTTACTTATTGATCCATAAAATTCGTTTTTATTATCTTTAATTGAGACCAAAATAATAAAACTAAGCAATAAGTCAGTGATATGTCTAGGAGCATCATCATCATGATCACATTATCATTGTCAGTGAATAAGTCATTGTTCGGATGTGATTCCTGAATATCCAAGAGCACCAGGAAGACGAAATTCTCATTTGTCTTACAACTGTCAAAACACTGATTTTAGTTAAGTTTCAGTAAAGAAATTACAATTTTAAAAACGACATAATTAATATAAAACACACGAAGAAGATCAGGAAAGAATGGTATATTTATTAAAGTAATGATCCGTAGCAAAGGTGTTAAAAGTATTTTTGCGTGTCGAGAAAAAGTTATTTCTAGGAGATGCATTTATGGAGTGGTTGTGCAACCTCATGCCACCGGGAGAAGAAAAACTTTCATCGGCTCTAAGTTTGAAAACCAAATAAAAAAGTTTAACTACGTCAAACTGCAATCTAACAGTTACTATCATAGAAATTTATTTGTGAAAATTCAGTGGACAATACAAGTTGGCATGAACGATTGTGAATAAAAAACATTTTCAAATTTCATTACTTTACATTTCACATGCAACTGAAAACTCACAGTAAGGTTGAACAATAATGCTTCAATTTCCTAATTTTTGAACATAAAACAGACATTTACAATTCGCTTGATATGATTAATTATTTTTATTATTTGATTTTGCTAGTAGTAGACTGTAGTAATGAACATGTATTACATTCCTAATCCATTAGATTTAAGTGTTTTGAACTTTGATGCAATATCTGATTTCCGTTATACGAGTTGTAAACCCATAAACCAGGTAAACAAAAGCTGTGGATATAAACTGGAGAATTTTGGTTTATAGCAGTTAAACATGGTGTAGCAGTCAGTCTTGACAATCAGATGTCATTAAACTTTTACATGCAGCGGGTTTACAACCAGCTGGTTGAAGTACACTCAAGGTTGAAATTGGTCGTCGGTGGTTGTTTGGAAGTAGAAGAAGGCGCGGAGTAGGAGACGACGTTAATGGCATCAGTAAGTAGCTTACAGCACGCTACATCGTGTACTTGTATACGTATAGTTTTAAAAGGATTGACGGTCAAAATACAGCACGTCTACAAAATTACCTACAAATTTTTCGAATTCTTGTTTTTACTCAAAACTTTGCACCTAAAAAATATCTCTATAAAACACTCTAAAGCTGAAACAATCTGTTGAAAGTTTCCTTATAAAAGTAGATAATAAAACTTTCAGTGCTTGCACAGTAACACTAACATTTTTATTTAATTTGCATAAAAAAAAGACTTTATTGTTAACTTTAAAAGTAATACATTACACTGTCCTTGATTAAAATTTATGAATTGGATTATTTTTAATTCTCTCTGATATATTAAAAATTACGGCAGTGACAAAAATAGAGGCAATTATTAATTTTTTTTTCTAAAAAGAATCTAGTAATTTATTCTTCTATCGTTGTGCCTTTTTTTTAAACGAAGAATATAGCGAACATAGAATGGAGAAAGAATTGGTGTGAAAAGCGGTGCAGAGCTGTTCAACACACGTAGGGAAAATTCGTTATTACAATGCGAGTGTAATTTGAAATAACTTTTGATAAAGTAGTGAATATGTGCACATGTACGTTATCGGTATGAAAACTGGAACAGATGGTGTACGCCACGCACGCCAAATGGTATTAGATCGTATACGCAGAATGCTGAATAGCGAAACTATGATAACACTTCAGGGCATTTTATGTATGTCAAAACGCGACAGCCGCAGTTTGATTAGTAAAGTTTTTATATTTTACTAAAATTTTCCTAAACCACGTATGTAGAAAGCTATTGCGAATTTCTGTAACAATATTATTCAAATAGAATTAAATATTATTTTCATTTTTTGGAGTCCAAAGTGGAAAATCTGCAATCAGATACCTAAAATAAAATCACAAGTTATTTGGGGATAATCGCTCTTGTTCTGGTCGACCCACTAAAAACCACTCCCGTCTTTAACTGGACTATTCGTCAACCTATGGAACTACACCTTTCGGCTTCGAACTTCGCAGGTGTTCTTGTAACTCAAAAATATAAATTAATAGTAGACTCGATATAAACTAAAAAATAATTTATTTTCTTTTGTCGTTTAACTAGCTAACTTTCATCTCCATCTCTTCAGAGAGAAGTGAGACTGCAAGCCGTCGACCCGACCTTCCGTCGCAATTTTCCACGCATAATCGATGCGTTGTGACCTGTCCTTTTTATTATTATTATTATTATAGCAACATGTGCTTTCATAATTAAATGTTTTGGTTTGTTACTTGATTGTTTCTTTGTGTTGTGCGCCTTACTTCTATGGATTAATTCCTTTTATTATCAACGACAGGCTTCATCAATCATTTTTCGTTAGCGATTCAACAATCTGCGACTTGGTAAGTTCGATCATCATTTCTTATTTCATCTGCGTGCTCGTCTCGATTCGCAACTGCTCATGGGATTACGCTGTAGGTTGGATCTCAAAAGAAATTAGAATAATAAGCAGCCAAAATTATTTCAGTATTTAAAATCAGTGAAGCAAAAGATTTACGCATTTCTTGGATCAATGAACGGTTCCAAATTAACCTAATTAACTCAGAGATTAGCAGTTTCATAATCAGAACTTCTTATTATATCTAAAACGTAGCTTCCAACAGTTAGTCCCTTTCATGGGTGAGAGATTCATTATTCGGCTCGTTTGCCACGTGAATCGTATAAGGGATTTAGTTTGTTCATTTGAACACGTTTGTCTACTTTGTTGGAAAACCTAATGGTGCTCAAGTCTAAAGTTTATGTGCGACGGAACAATTAAGCGTTATTATTCACTTTGAATATGAGCAATCAAATATATTTAGAATAATATCTAAAGCAATAAGTTATCAGCTACTGATAGTTTCCACTTCTATTAATTATTACTAGTGAAATAAGTTTTAGAACTTAGGTCAAATTTAATTTTTTCGTGGTCCTAAAGATAATGAGAAAAATCAAATTATTGAAGTTTAAAATTTAAAAGAAGATAAAAATTTAAATACTAAAAGCATTATTTACCATTTGCGATGATATCGTTATTTTCCTTCATCCAGTAATTGATTGACTTAGGATAAGCTTCAGATGAACACTCCAGAGTAATTTGCTGACCAATTTCAACACCAACTAACTGATCTGGTATCCAAATCATAGGCGGAACTGGAAATTTGTTAATAGTTTATAAAATATTCATTATAAAGTGGTTTATGAACTACATGTACTTCAATCAGGTAGGAATACAATACGTACAGTGAACAACGAGCATTATTCGCTTGCTGACCGTAGGTGGTATGCCATTAGAAGCAATGCAGAGGTAGGGACCCATGTGTAATCGATTAACTTTCGTTATGGTAAATACAGGACCTTGGAAACTTGTAACGTTCGTTACTGCAAAAAAAATAAATTATCGTAAATTAAAGGATTCTCACTTGAGCCACTGAGACAGTTAGCTTGATTTAAATCCAAAGTACCTAAAACGACCTGGAAGCGATATTCTACCTTACTTATCTCTTTAAGCTTTAGAACAAGGATCAAGTTTAAAATCAAAGAGCCATTTATAGGAGTTGATATAATCTTCTTCTGTAATAATTTACAAAGCATTGCGAGGCTATCAAAAGATACTCTTTCAAGTTTCTCTTTATTTCCTACTCATTATATATAAAATATAAAATTCATTTTTATCATAATTAATTAATTACTTTTCATTAAGGTTTCTTTTGACAAATTCGATGTTTTTTTAGTGAAAGATTTATAGCTCTGTCACGTCCACGTGACCTATTATTAATAATAATAATATTAATTATAGTAATAACAATAATAATAGTAATCTCCGCCGATTAAGTGGATGGTTATCCACTGCCAGACATAGCTGACATCATGGATATGTTCGGTAGACCTTGACGTGGTGGCGGGACTTTTCACTAAAGGACAACCAAAACAGCATGACCGAAATGAGCGATTGTAGAAACAAGGAGTACCTGCGGGGTAATGCTTCGGCTAAATCCCTCACTGGTTCCGACCGTCAAGCGCCTAGCGCAGGGGCGGTGGCCAGTGACCCAAGGATGCAAGAGGGCAACAACGCGTTATTGGTACCAAAAATAATTTTGGACAGAATAGACAGAAGAGGTAGTGCAAGCAGCGTGACAAGTCAGGCCAGTTGTAAGTCTAGTAATAAACGTCAACATAAAGTCATCAGTTTATCGGTTACTTCAGTGCATTCGACAATTAGTTCCAGTGAGTTTTCGGAATTAATTAATTAGGGAAATTTATTACAGATGTGCAACTTGTTTAATGATAATAATTGGAATAGGAAATAACAACTTTAAAATATTATTATTATAAATAACTATAAAT
>JUFY01028444.1:0-13273 GCA_001855655.1 Leptopilina clavipes | reverse complement strand
TTGAGCTATTAGTGAACACTTTACTGTAACTCTATCCAAAGTTATTGACGTTTTAAAAAATCGAAAGAAACTCTTTTTGAACATAATTTTTTCAAATGTTTATATTTTTAGAAATATTTTTCTTTCCTTGTTGAGATCTTTTTGAGACGCAACTTTTGACCTATTATTGAACATTCTACTGACCTATTAGCAAACATAATTGACATTTTAAAAAACGGAAGATTTGAAAAATTTGACTTTTTGTATTTTTTTGGTATTAAATTGTCATCTGAGTTTTAATATTTTATATTCATTTTATATCCGCTTTGAAGACGTATCAAATGATCTATTTTTGAACTCAATACGATCTAAAATTACAAAGTTATTGATATTTTAAGAAATCAGAATTTTACCAAAAAAAGAAATGTGATCGTTTTTAGACAATGTTTTTTAAATTGATTAAATTTTAATGAATAACTACATTACATAAAAGTTAAATATAGTGAAAACATTACGTAAATAATTTATTGCAGTAAATAATACATTCGTCAAGAAATAAAATCTCCATGAGTAAGAAAAGTATTTATAAAATGAACACCAATATTTCCACTTCAACTTTGCAGCTGTTTTTATTTAGTTCCAGTAGAAAAAATCGGTTTTAATCAGACAAAAATATTTAATATAATTAAATAAATTAAAATATTTAATTTCACTTAAACTGAAATTCCCTGTCAGTTTTTATTTCAATTATTGGTTGAAACAGAACTTTCATAATTAATTCTTGTAAAGTTTACAGTTGGTTTATAATTAAAAATTGCAATATTCTTGTTTATTAATTATTAATTATAAAAATAAAGTTGAAAAAATAATTTTCCATTGTGTCATACTTTGAGTAAAATGCAGTGCTATATATATGCAATTCTGGATCGTGAAAATGTTGAACGATAAACTTGTTAAAAATGTCGATATGCAAATAAAGATTGAAAATTGAAATAATTTTTCCCCGAGACTGTGAAAATGGAATAACTAAAAAGGAATAACCTATATAAAAACGTGGATATTTTTGTAATTCCCATCATATATTGGCGTTTGAATAAAGCAAAATGTCGTTCTTTCTCATAAAATTCGACGTGCCCTCGTGGCAGATACATTTAATCATATAATCCATTCGCTTTGCTGTTTATAAATTTTCCGATTCGCAGTTTACATTCATCGAATTGGTAATAACATTTATGTGATGCCCATATATACAAAATCCTATACCTGATGCATTCCTGTTCGACTATCACAATAAATTGAGATCCATGTGTTAGAGATGTAATCGCTAACAAAGTTAAATTTTCCCTTGCGTGATGGATGATTCCATTACGTATCGCTGGCTGCGATTTAAGGCCGCCATGATTCTCTTGTTCATTTACATCAGTTATTCATCATTTATCCATTGACTTTGATTTAGAGATAAATTATCCAAGTTCAAAGAAAATTTTTTTTAATCCTCCTCCAAGTGTTCATTTAGCTTAATATGTTAGTAATAAATAATCCAAATCGTATTTTGAAATTCCGTTCCATTTCCTCTTCAATTATCGAGAATCACAGTTTCAATAATATTCAAGATTTCAAGATCAAAATTATGCAAACAGATTTCCTCTATTTTTGAAATGAAATTTTGCAAAATTCACAAATTGATAATATCTAAAATTGAAATAAAATCAATGCATCAATCATCATCATTGATTATATTTTTAAAACTCATTAAGCGATTAACACATCAAATGTAAATTATATATTTCACTTAACATTATTGGGAAAAGTATTTTCAAAATCCTTGTTATTATTTTTTATCATGTGTATCAGAACTGGAATAATATTTATTAATAAAATTTGTTTCGAAAAATGAAATTTTCGACAAATAAAGAAAAAAACAGAATGTATCAATTGAAAATTGTATAAATAAAAAATGTTTTACGTAACGATATTTTCTATTTACAATTGAAAATGTTTCAATTGTGAAATGTTTCAAAAATGTGGAATTGTTTTTTCGCTAAATTTCCAATGAAGACATGAAATGGTAAATGTTTAGCCATTTTTAATTGGGACGTTAAAAAATTAACACTGAGAATTTTTGCAATTTGAAGAAAAAATGAATATTTTAGAACACAATTTGTTGCGGGGAAATAAATATAAAGTAACTTACCATTTATAAAGTAAAACCTAAACTGTCTGAAATTTTTGACAATTTTTACTATTTCCAAAGTATAAATAATAAGTAGTAATAGTTATAATTTTGTGGATAGTATAAATAAATTTTATCCATTAAATTTTAGTAAAAATTTGATCACATTGGATCATTTGAAATGATATTGAAAAATTTTTTATTTTATTGAAATATGCTCTGAATTTGTTAGCTTGATTAAAAACTGTTAAAAATGTTGTTAGGGAACCAAAATAATCAATTACTGTACTTTATAATTTTTTCCCTATACAAAAATTTTTATAAAAAGTTAATTATCATCATGCAATGATATACATGCAAAATTTCTACCAAAGATATTTTTTTTTCTTTCTTTTTATGCAAACATAGACACACGAGTATTTATTTCTGCATAAAGATTCTTTCATGCGCGCAATCAAAGTAAGCAGAAAGTTTAGAGTTCGAGCTTTAGGTTTCCGTCTTCTCAATCATGAATACATTTTTCCTTCTCTTTCATTCTTACAATTCATATTGTATGGAGAAAAATATTTCCTATACAACAATGATATTTTTACAAAACAAAAATTAAATTTATCCATCTCGATTATTAAAAAAAAACAAAAATTAAATTTATCCATCTCGATTATTAAAAAAAAAAAAAATTGAAATATATTTAAAACAAAAGAGCAAATATATTTTTTTTGAAACTTAATAACAAGTGGAAATTATAAGCTCGTGGAATTGTATTTAAATCCAACTTTATGAAATAGATTAATTAAAATAAAATGTCAATTATATTACGATTCAAAAGGGAAGTTTTTAGTCGAGGGAATGAGAGGGAAACCAATGCAGAACTCACGTGTTCCAATTGTTCTCATTCAGTTCCAGGAATGATTGCACACGATTACCTGCTCGTTGTGCGTATAACGAGCCACTTTTGCGTATTGTGATATGTGCACAATGTACCTTGCCACGCAAAATGTCGGGTAACTTTTCTCCTTTTTTCTCATTCCTTATAAAAATATTTCATGACTTTTTAAAGTGTTTTCAAGAAATGATATAAGATTCGATGTGTAACAATAACAATGATTTTGAAAAACACATGAAACATTGTAAAAGTACCTTTATTTGTAAACAGGAAAAAAATTGTACGGTTTATTTGAATTTCTAATTTCTATTTATGTTGAAACAATATTAACTAGATTATTTATTACTAAATTTTTCATATTATCTCAATAATTTTTACTAGATTTTCTATTATTTTTAATATTGTAGAAATAATTTTTACTAGATTTTCTATTATTTTTAATATTGTAGAAATTATTTTTACTAGATTTTCTATTATTTTTATTATTGTAGAAATAATTTTTATTAAATTTTTATTATTATAAAAATAATTTTATTTGAATTATTTATTATTAAAGTTCGTTGCAATTTTGGTAATATCATTATGTTCTTGATAAAATAATATTGAACAGTGCCAACTTGGGAATTGGAAAGCAATCCGAAAAAAGAGACAGTGATGGGATTTTTCCTGATTTCCCACCAGCTCAATCAGCAATCTTTTCAGAAATTCAGTAGCAAAGATCCGTTACAGTCAGACAGAACGTTTATTAGATTAATTTTATTGTCAGTAGTAGAAGTAAAAATTTTAGTCAGACTGGAATTTTCTAATTTTTCCAAATTTATTGAATATTCAGTAGTGAAAGTCAGTTTTAGTCAGACAAACTGTTTATTAGATTTACTTATTCATTTAATATTTGAATTAATAATTTAATATTTAATATTTATTATTTGTTTAATGTTTTTAATATTTGAATAATAGAAGAATTATTTTTTTAAATTGGTTAATTTTCATTCATATAAGTCAATAAAATACTAATTTGTTAAATTAACTGCTTATTTACGACCCTGACATAAATTTTCAGAAAATTAATTTAAATAAGTATGTACATTTTGAAAATATATATACATATATAATACATCAGGAAACATGTTATTAAATAGAACAAATATGATTTATGGCCAGAGAGCACTTTATCGTAATAATTTATTTAGAATAAATAATACGGGCTTAGAATGATGTTTACAGATGTTACCATAATTTGTGCTCTCATTTCACTGGGAAAATAATCATGAAATTATACGAGGGTCGTTCGGAATGCATTATTTATCAAAAAACTGGATTTTTCAAATATTCCCTAGAAGTTTCAATATCATTAGTGTTTATGTAGCCTACTTTCGTAAACATAAAACGTTTCATGAAAAATAATCCCGCATTCTATTAATAAAAACAAATTACTCTAATGTTAATTATTATATTTATAAATACTGCATCATATTCTCAATTTTCTCGCGAGTAATAAGTGGGAAAAAAAATTCTCTCAGTAGTGTGATCAAAAGTATAAATTCCCTTAATCAAAGGAAAATATTCTTCTCATTATTTCGATGAAATGAGTTATTCTAATATTTAGTTTCGAATCTGTTTCTTTACTTTTGGCAATTTTGTGAAACGTTTCTTTTTAAGGGAATAAGTAGCAATAAATAGTCAAAACTTTTATTCATTTTTTTAAAATGAATATTCTATGGTTTGAAATAGAAATTTTTTTTTTTTTGGGGGGGGAAGTAAAATCATCACATAGAGTGAGATGGAGCAGATCAAAATTTCTCCATTAATTTGCGAGCGGATGTTTTTTTACGAAACTAATTGAATGCAGTTCTACAATGCGCCAATTACCAGGGAAACTGTCGTTCTCAGTGAAGGTATACGTTGCCGTGAGTTGATCGGTCAATATTAAAGCCGTCAGGATTTGGCAAAACAGTGCGACCGTAATGGCACTAATTAGGTGTGCTCAACCCCCCCTTTTGCATTACGCCCCTTTCTGCTTACCGCTCGTGAACAACTACCCCCTGCTCGAAACCCCTTTTTCGTGGGTAAAGACACCAATATTCTGTCCGCTCCCGCTACCTTTTACAAATAATGGAATATATTTTTTCCCCTTGACAATAAAACATGTAAATGAGATTATTTCCCTGGAAAAAAAATTCTCCACATTATCCTCTTATTTTCTAGCAAATTTTCCTTTTTAAGAAAATTCTCAATTCTTAAAATATTAATAACTTGTTAATTTTAGATCGTATTAAGTTCAAAAATAGATCATTTGATACGTCTATAGAGCGGCTGTAAAATGGATAGGAAAATATTAAAACTTAGATGACAATTTAATACAAAAAAAATACAAGAAGTCAGATTTTTCAAATCTTCGGTTTTTTAAAATGTCAATAATTTTTGCTAATAGGCCAGTAGAATGTTCAATAATGGGTCAAAAGATGCGTCTTAAATAGATCTATACAAAGAAAGAAAAATATTTCTAAAAATCTAAACATTTGAAAGAATTATCGTAAAAAAAAGTTTTTTTCGAATTTTTAAAACGTCGATAATTTTTGCTAATAGGTCAATAGAATGTTCAATAATAGGTCAAAAGTTGCGTCTCAAAAAGATCTCAACAAGGAAAGAAAAATATTTCCAAAAATCTAAACATTTGAAAAAATTATAGTAAAAAAAAGTTTTTTCCGAATTTTTAAAACGTCGATAACTTTTGATAAAATTACAGCGGAATATTCGCTAACAGCTGAAAAGATGCGTCTTGAAAAATCTATAAATCTGAAGAAAAATATCTATAGTTGTCAATACATTTTTTAAAGTTATTTGCAAAAAACGATTTTTGAAAAATTTTTAAATAAACAAAAAAATTACTAAATCTTGATTAATTTGGGTCAAAGTACTCTTATTATTTATCCGCCAATAATATCTTCAATTTAAAAAAAAATTCATCCCTTTAGCTTTTATAGTATTCGAGATATTTATGAAAATGTAGTGCAAACACTCACACTGTCATTTAAATTTTTAACTACTTGCAATAATTAATTAAAATTTTTCAAATAAATTATTTACTTTTCTACTCAGACATTATTAATCAAAATATTGTAAAATGGATAATCACACTGGAAGTATCATTAATTATTATTGCCATAATTAAAATATTAATTCACTTGTAAAATGACATAGTGACAATTTTGAAGTAAAATATTAATTTTTCAACGGGTGAATATATTAAAATAACATTATAAAACACCTGTAATGTGCATGAGGATATAATTCACTGACCCTATCGATAATAAGCTCTGCGTACAATATTGACATCATTGTGTAGGATGACGTGAATGAGGAAAATATGAGGGTGTTTAAAGCTCACCATAAATAACCTTGTATAATTGAATTTCCCAGATAATTCAAAACTCGTAAATGACATATAATATATATTATACATTATTATCAAAAATAAAAGGACAAAACAAAATAAATGGAGCAATTTTTTTCTTATAAATGTACCTAAGAAAAAGGAAACAATAGTTTATAATTATCTGATGAAGTGGTGTTGTTAATCTCATCAATTAGAGATTTTTTCCAATTTACTTCTATATAATTTGACAATTATTCCGAATTGAGTGACTATTGGAGGATTAATTTGAGAATTTTATTACTTCTCAAATCGTATTTCAATAATTATTATTCTTCTTATTTAATTATTAAAAAGGGAATTATTAAGAAATTAAAATTCAAACCGGAATGACAATTTGATTTTTAATGTATATATAAATTTATATATACAGTCGATAGCAATTTCTATTCATGAATTATTTTCAATCGATAGCAACTGCAATATTGATGGGGTATTTTTAATCGACCATAGTTTCAATCAACCGTCCCTACCACTAATGATCGTTTTAAAACCCTGGTTCTATCTTCTCGATAAAATTGATCATAAGAAAATTAAGAAAATCTATCAGCACATATTGAATTGAACACATATTGAATCCAACTATTTTTCCTTAATATTTATTTCTAAAATCTTATTTTCTCCTTTCTTATTTATTATCCAACATAAATTGATAATTGAAAAGCTTTTATTTATTTACCCAGTCACGTTTATTCTTGAAACTGTTTTTCTTACATAAATATCAATAATAATTGTATTTTGTAAATTGGAAACATTTTATATATGTAATTTTTAAAATAGAAACGAAAATAAATAATAGGAACAGTCTGTAATTTTTGTTTTTCAAGTTTCAACTTTGATATAGTATTTTATATAAAAATTAACTTTGGATAAAAGAGAACAGACACAAATGGAATAAAAAAAGAAAGGGAACGGATAAGTCGGGGGGGAAAAATGGATAGGAGAGAAGATTAGATCGAAGAGGAAAGAAAAAGGTGAGAATGTGTTTAGGTTTCAAAGCACAGTTTGAAGTCAAAGCAAGTTACAGGCAATAAAAATGGAAAACTCCATTCGCGTCGCTTTATTGGGAGATACAGAATGAAAAGCTCCTTTACTTTTTTTGCAGGTGACCTCCAAGACGATAATAAATGACCCCCAAAAACTTTGAAATTCCTATCCAGTAAATATCGCACGTCTACTTTCAATAAAATCTAAATCGAATAATTAATTAATTTTACATCATCAGAAGTTTTTTTTTAAACTAGTTTTTGAAAACTAGTTTAATGCCTTAAAATTCTTTCAAGTTGAAAGGGATTTTTCTAATTAAAAGATTTTTCCACAAAAATTTTTCCACAAAAAAACTAAAATTACAATATTGAATACTGAGAATTCTTTTGTTTTATTTTTCTAAAATGGTGGAAAATTTTTCTCGAGAATAAATTGCATTTGTAGCGAAGTGTCATTTCAAAAGAAGAGACGAGAGAAAGACAAATTTCTCCCTAAATAAATTGTGTAATAAAATGAAGAAAAGGGTAGTAAAAAAAAAAAGTTCAAGTTCTTTTTGACCCTCTTGTATAGTCACTGTGATACTCGTTGATCGAATCTATTCTCCCTTTAACAACGAATAAAAAGCCCCCCTTTTCACCTTATCGCAGTGACACTTCATCAACACTTTCTCCCTTTTCGATGATATGTACGACATAAAACACAATGTCAGACTGAATCTTGATTATTCGAAACACTCATTTATTCTCCAAGGAGTTTATTTATACAGTGACTTTTTATCATCTGATAAATTTTTTTCTTTTATTTTTAAAATTTATAAACACATTGTTACAGATATTTTTAATGAAGAGTGACAAAATTAATAATTAACTCTGAAAGAAAGAAATAATCAATAGAAAATCGAAAAAAATTATATAAGATCGTAAGTTGGTTAGTAATTCGCTTAATAAATTTTAACTGGGTCGGATGATGTTTAATTGACAGGAAGTGAGAAATTGGGAAAAAATTTAATCAGCTTGAATTTATGTTTTTTTTTTAGAAAATTTAAATTTGTCGCATACAAATGCTTCGTCTATTTAATCTCATTGATGGAAAAAGGAATTCACTGTTTAAATATTTTAATATTATGTGAAATGTTTCTTTCGTTTATGTCACATTTTCAAATAATACAATTTCAAAACTGTCTAATTTTATACTTAAATAATTGCTTATTTTTGAGGAATAATCTTTATCCTTTCTATCCTATTGAGTCTACTTTTAAATGCACATACGAATTGTAAAACTTTTCCAGTCAAATAAATAAGGTTGCTATAAAATTTTCTGACTCTGGCTGAATGAATTGATTATGACCACGCCTTTGATGTTATAAATGTATCATCCTTCTTTCATAATTCAAAAAAAAGGATTACCAGCAAAGTAAAATATTTCATTTAAAGAAAACATTATGTATTTTTCGGTATATGCAAAATATTTTCAAAAATAATGCAAAAATAATAATAGAAAATGTAACTTGGAGAATAAATAACATTTCAAAAAAAAAAATAGATATAGTAACACAATATTTATGTCTACCACTCAAAAGAACCGAAACTTATTTTCTCTTAAAAATGTTTTAGTTCTCAACTTTTACCCGGGTGCATTTTGTATTCACATGGCATGTCTACTTTGCCGAGCGTGGAAATGGAAAAATGTTCTCAATTTTGTCGCCGGAAAATTCATTGCCACTTTTCAGATTTCCTCTAATCTTTCATAATATCAAATTTTGCCCGTTAACAATATGAACCATATGTCGGTTAATATCATGGCCGTATGTTTTAAATAAAGGGTTCATATATATTTCATAAATGCTATAAAAATGGTTTATACTGCGACATTAAAATAGAAGGCGCTTTAATATTAGAAATCGTAATTTTGCTTTATTACTGGGGAAAATAATGAAAATCGTTTTATAGACAAAAACAATCTGCGATGGAAATTCAATTATTAGTTTGGGGAAAAAAAAAATTATATGCATGCGTCATTTTTTAATAAATGTGAGAAAAAAATAAAATTAAATAAATGAGAAAAAAAATATCCTCTTATTTTACGTCAACTCTTATATTTCAGCACTAAAGTATTCCTATCTAATTGAGAGGATTTTTTTCTTAAATATTAAAAATTACAGGAAAATAATGTTATATTAAATTTACAACAATAATGCACGGAAAAATAATAAATATTACAAGAGAACAATGTTTTATCAAATTTACAACAATAATGCATGGAAAAGTATTAAATATTACAAGCGAACGATGTTATATGCAATTTAAAACAATAATGAACAGAAGAATATTAAATATTACAAGAGGAGAATGTTATATCAAATTTACAACAATAATGCACAGAAAGGAATATTTTTCTCATCTTGAGATTTTATTTTTTTCGGCTAGTTAAAAAAAAACTTTGTAAAATCCAATTAATAATCTATATTTTAATTTATTATATTTTTTAGAGAAATAAGATTTCTCAAGACGAATAAATAATTTGAACAATTTTTTTGGATTTGTAAAAATTATGATTTTTAAATATATTAGAATCACCAAAATTCCAAAAGGAAAATTTATTTATTTAAAATTAGCCTAGCCTCTTGGTTTCAGTACGAGTGCAATTCGCACTTGTCCGATTTTTTTTTAATTGAAAATCATAATAATATTTATTAAACCTTCATGTTTTCATCTTTACTGGGAGATAATTAAATTGCTCTTCCTTCCAATGAAATATTTTCGTTTGCACAATTTCAAGTTTTATGACTAATGAGTGCCCAGGCAACGAGATCGATTATGGCATCGAGTTAATTAACGTTTAAACACTCCGGTCAGATGGGAAAGTTGATATCAGTTATGGCACATGAGAGGAAAATAAATCGACAGTGTCATAAATCGAACGCAACTATTGAAAATTAAAAAAAAATTTTTCGCCAGTTTATTTTAATACAAAAACAAAAAATTTGACATAAAGTTTTCCAAAAAAAAAAATGGATTAAAAAAAACTCAAACAAAGTAAATTTGTATTATTTTCTGATTTATACGTTTAATATATGGAAAAAGTCGAGAAAAATATTTTCTTAAAAAAAAGAGTTTATTCAATTTCGAACCATTTATTTTCGAGAAAAATGGAAATTCATATAGGAGAGTGGAAAATGGGGGTTTCTTTTTTTTTCTCCGATGAAAATAGAGAATTTGAAAAATTTTAATTCACGCGTAGTGACTTTATTTGGAAGAGAGAAAAAAAAGAAGAATAAAATGTATGTTTAAAGTTAAATGTTTTCGTTACAATTTTTAATGAATTTTTTTTTTTACTAGGTATACGAATCATAAAGTTTGTGTTTATTGCAAAATTTCTGCTATGGTAGATTCAGTAATCGAGCAATGTGCTTGTTTCTATACAACACATTTCCCTTACCTCGCAGAAGGACATCAACGATTTTTATTAGATTTTCACCATGGAGAGAAAAGTTTTCTCGCGAATCGTTCTTTTATGACTGAACGTTACTAGCGCGGTGTGCTCCATGTTTTATGGAAGCCGCTCGGTGGATTAAGTTCTGTGAAATTGCGATTATCACCAACAATATTTCACTTCCACTTTTATTTTTCTCTTTCTCTCTCTCTCTCTCGAAATATCTTCAATAACAAAATGTATTTCCTTTAGGCGAAATCAATCATTTCTGCAAACTTTTCACAGACTCGAATTATTGAAAACAAAAGTGGTTGCAAATTCTAAATTTGTAAATTTGTAAATTTGTAAATTTGCAAATTCTAAATTTCTAATTTTGTAGTTACTAATTTTAAATCAGAAAAAAAAAATTTTTTCCACTTCATTTGATTGAAAGTACCAATTGGAAAAAAATTCTAAAAGTAGGTATATATAATTTTATCATTCGATTAAAACAATTTTCCGTAAAATGAATAGAGAAAATTTTTTCCATGACAAGAAGAAAAAATGTATGAAAAGAAAGCATGAGAAAAGAATGTTTTATTCAGAGCTTTAATAAGTGTTAATAAAGAATGTACTTTTTTAAAACAAAGCCGTTGTTCAATGTTCACTGTATTTAAAATTCCATAGAAACGTTTTGTATAAAATCTTTTATCTCAGACGGGAAATTAAATAAAGTTTAACCTCGTTTTTAATCAACGTTGTTTTTTTTCAAATGTATATAGTATAAAAAAATAACAAAAAAAAAAAAAAGAAAAAGAAAAGAATATCTCTTCTTTGAAAGAAAATTATGTGCTGAGTGATGTTACAATTGTGTTGTTACTAAGCAAACGGGCGGAAGTGGCGCCTATTCATTTTTAGTTTCTGACATTTTTCTGCCATAAGTACGCTTTCAACTTGATTTATTATTAATATTGTTCTGCGTGCCGCTACTAAAAGCTACCAGGCACGATGCTCGTTTCGACTTTGTGGATTTGAACTCGCAAGGGACTTGCATTGTTTGCGTGTAAAAAAATAGTATAGACACTATACAATTTTCCAAAGAAAACACATAAAAAAATTGCCCCTAATTTCTCACCAACTTTTATTGGAAAATAAACTCTAATGGAAATCTAATCAACAAATTGAAAAACAATGCCTTTATTTATCTTCTATTTTCCAGTAAAATTTCATTTCTATTCAATTCTATTAATGAATTATATTAGTGAATAAACAAACAGTATTAATTAAATTTCTCATAATATAAATAAACTTATTATAAAATTTGTTAAAATAACGTCCAAGTATCTGATTATGATTTTTATAATTTTTGTATCCGTTTGTAATTAATTTCTGAAATAATTATTATTGTTAAGGGAATTTTTCACAATGTAGTGAATTTTCCAGTTTATACTTAATTAATAAGATCTGAAAAGTAATTATAATTTTCGTACTTAATTTAATTGAAGTTGAAAGCTTAAACCTAGTACATTTTCGCGTAAAGTGTGCGTTCAGACTTGAGAGCTACTATCAACACAAACTTTTCTAAGTACTGAGATCACTGAACGTAATGAGGAAATGAAGAAAAGGAAGAATTCACGATAATATGCAAAAGGAAAGTGCTTGTTTACATTCAACTTAAACACAAAGTATGATTTGCTTCCAATTCTTTATGAAAAGTAATTTTAAGTTATAGAAAATGTATTTTTTGTATACATTTATATTGACGAGAATCTTCTCTAATATATTTTCTATAGTGGATTTTCTATTTCTGTTATGTCTGACTATAGACTGACTTATACTACTGAAATTTAAAATTGTTTAAAACACACTGATTTGTCTGAATAAAAACAAAATTTTACTTAGTAAAATTTTGTTCAATACTAGGACGAAGATTAAAATTATTGAAATTATTATGTCTGACTGTATATTGACCTATACTACTGATATTTAAAATTGTTTAAATTGACTATTTGATTGAATAAAAAGTAAAAACAGTATTTTACTACTGAGACTATAAATAATTTTTTAACCGCAAGACGAAGATTAGAATTATTTAACCTATTATGTCTGACTGTAGACTGACTTATACTACTGATTTTAAAATTTTTTCAAAATTTCCTACTTTGTCTGCTTAAAATGGGAATTTTACTACTGAGGTTATAAAGAATTTTTTGATCGTAAGACGAAGAGGAGAAGTATTTAAACTTAAACTATTATGGCTGACTAATGACTGACTTATACTACTGATATCCAAAATTATTCAAAATTCTCTGCTTTGCCTGAATAAAAACGAAATTTTACTACTTAGACTATAACATTTTTTTATATATTTAATATTTATATATTCAATACTAAGACGAAGATT
>JUFY01028439.1:0-36600 GCA_001855655.1 Leptopilina clavipes | reverse complement strand
TCATTTTCAATTTTATTTTTAATATCTTAAATAATTAGAATAATAATTTTAGTTTTTTCTATAAATAATATTAAATACTAATAATTAATCATAATTACTTATTAAAAACATACATTCAAATTTGGAAAAAAAACTTTATGTGATTGAGGACAAAGAGAAGAAATAATATAAATAAATAAAAAATAATTAACAATAATGAAACAATTAATAAATTACATTAATTAAATAACATTTATTTAATTCAATTAAATTAGTTCAATTTAAGTTAATTATTTAATTAAATAAATTTAACTTTAAATAGAATTTAAATTAATAAAACCAAGTGTAACATTAATTTTATTAATAAAGAAATTATTCAAAAAATTATTGAAAAAAATAAATAAGAGTTAATAAAAAAATAAACAAAAATTTATTATAAAACCTACAAATTAAATATAAATGTGTAGTTAAAATATTTTCCACGAAAATAAAACTGAAAAAGAATAATTTATTAATATTTTCAAAAAATTTTTATCGTTTTCTAACAAAGACAACTAAATATTTTCTAATATGTAAATAACTATAAAAAAAATAAATAAAACTAGTAAACATAAAAACCCAAAAAGGGTATACCTGGAAGTATAAAATAAAAATAATAATACCTAATCTAATAATTAATAATAATTAACAAATAAATTAGTTATGCTATGGAAAAAAAATTCTCAGTAAATTTAAAAACGACTGGTATCATTGTGGCAGTTTCCGTTTTATTTTTTTTTACGGCGAAATTGATTTTTTTTCTTTCTTTTTTTTGTAATATAAAAATATGTACAGATGCTGAAATATCGAGAAGTATTATTCAAGGTTTATGGCAGTATTTGTACCTGTTACCTTTAAAATTTTATCGGAACTCTTAACCACTCTTATTCGTTCTTCTGGTTTGAGAATTTCAGCAATAATTTTCTCATCACTCAATCTCTCTGTGATAAGTGCCGTTTCTTTTTTATTTTGAGGATATACAATTCGAGGCTGTCCAGTAGTCGCCGCCTCTTCCTGCACCGCAGTCAATGGATCATTCTGAAGACACGAGGGTGTCACTCTACCATTAATTTTAGTCTCTGAAGGCTTTACCGATAAACGAGAATTATCCGAAGGCGAAGTAGGAACTGATTTCTCTTCAATATCTAACGTAATACTCAATATTTCCGCTGGCTCTTTATACAGCTATCAAGAAAAAAAAATTTCCACATTAGAGAAATAATTTTCTTCTTTTATAAATAATATGAACATAATTTAGAATGATTCGTTATGAAATAAACAATTTTTAGTAAATAAGCAATTTTTAACATAAACAGAAATCACAGTTGTTGATTTATTTATTTGTTAACTTTTTCTTAATGCAAATTCACAAATAAAAATGTATAAACTCACCGCATCAAATGAAGAATCTAAAAATAATTCTTGTAAAAATCGACGAGCTGGTATCCTATAGGTATTATTTCCCAAGCGAGCAGAAACCTCAGAAAATATACAAACATTCTGCAGAGGAAAAATTACATTATTTTAATTGTTCAAGTTAGAATTAATTAAATCTGAAATTGAAAATTACGACTTACTTGAAATTTTTCGGGATGCCTCTGACGCAGTGTTAACAGTATTTGTTTACTATGCTTATATAATACAGGATTCGCAAGACGCTGCACGTGCTTAAATATATCCCTGTGAGAAAAAAGAAATCATTTATTATAAAAATAAATAAATTCAAAATATTTTAAAATCCCAACAAAAATACAAAAAAGAAGAAAGATAATGGATATAAAAATGAAGAAAAATAAATTGAAAAATGACGTTTCTATTCACTATTGAACAATAATTTTTCAAAAATTAAGAAATACCTTGTTATTTTTGACTCCGTATCAGTATCTTTAATATTATTTGTTCCACTGTAACAGATTAGGCACAAACGACAGTGATCTCCGGCAATGTCATACTCTGAAACTGATTCTTCTTCACCACCACTTGGATCAATGTGAATTTTTGATTTCTCTTCTGCTTTACCCTTTGACGATGTCCTGAAGGTATTGGGAAACATTGTCGTTAGTTTCCTGGGCAGGCAAATACCCATGTATGACGATTTATCGTTATCGATTAAAGGTGGCAGTGTCGGTGGCGGTGGTGTTGATGACAAAATACTTTCGGCAATCCAGCTTCGTGTGAATTCAAATTCCGACAAACTCTGCAGGGACAGTCTACCATCCGAACTATACATCTGTTGGAAAATAAAAAAATTATTAAATTTCAAATATTAAATAATATATTAAATTATTATTATTATATTATAAATAAAATATATTAAATAATAGGTACAATTATTAAAATATATAAATATTTTTATATTTACAAATAAAAATAAATAAAATATTATAGTAATGTATGAAACTATTTACTTGTTTATTTTATTTCAGGAATTCATATGATTCTTGTAATATTTTCAAATAAAAATTAAATTCACTACCTCTAAACTGCTCTGTGAAAAACTCGGCCTACGATAACGTTGAATTGTCCGAAGGCGAGCGTAGCCCTCAGCATCTTGTTGACTTAATCTCTGAACGCTGGATACAGGACTCGGAGTTTCACCTCTTTCCCTAAAAAAAGAACTAAATTAATAAATTGAAATTCGTAGAAAATTAAATTTTGTTTGAATTTTGCTACTAGATGTTAAAATAAATTACGTAAGAATGAGTCGTCGAACTTCCAATTCAGTGGCCGCGCTTTCTGATCGATTTCTCGTTCTTCGATTAACAGTTTCGGGAAATTCCGGTTTGCCATCGCTGAGACTTCGATGATGACGTTGAACAGGTGGTGGACTAGGCGATTGACATGGAATAAATGGTCTCACAACGGGCCATTCCTCGCCCCTTTTAAATCTCACACACGGCCAATTCAACGACGTAAGTACATCCGCGCCAGCACGATTTGTACTAATCAAACTCAATGAATACATTGCCGTCGCACGCACCACATAATACGGACACGTTTCCGCCATTAATGTCAACATTTCAATAATACCCAAATTTTTCAACTGCTCCACGCCCTCGGCCGATGTTCCAGCATGGCCCAATACCCAAAGTGCTGCCTTAACTCTCAGTAAACGTCCCTCAAAATTCACCGCATTTTCATATTCACGATTTTCCAAATCCCCCTTCCAACTTCTCTCCGGCGTTGTGCGTCTTGACTCATCCAAACTCAATTTTCTTCTAATCTCCACCATCGAATCCGCCTTCTGTGTCGTCTGACTCTCTGACAATTCCATAATTTCCGAATCAATTATCGTCTCTAAACGTGTCGATTCAGCAGCTTCGTCAGTACCCGATTCCTCTGACACAAGATACGAATCCTCGATAATCGATCTTGAACCACCTTTATTCTTCAAACACTGTTCCTGCTCACACATTCCAAATTCATAGCGAAAACGTTGTACAACTCGCGCGAAACGTTGCAAAACATTTCGCCTCATTAGCAACTGAAGTCCCAATTCATGTTGCACCAATTGACCAATCAAATGCGGCGGTATAAATACATCACGTGGTGAAATTGGAATATTCGTATTCCTTCGTATGTAACTTCCATTCTCACTCCTCTGCCTTCGTGTCAAACAATCATGAATTTCACCTTCAATCAATCCCACATAGCGTTCCGCAAATCCTCCATTCTTCATCCATTTTTCCAATTCCTCGCTAGGTGAACTCAAACTCCCAAAACCTGATTTCAACGAATACAATCTTATTTTCAGCAAATAACCCCTATCGCCCAAATTCATTAGAATTCGATCCCAATCTTTGTTCTGTTGATAAAACACCTCCAAATAATGCGGTTCCTCACAAGCCTCATGAAGAATATCAAGTGCCGCCGAAGCAACACTTTTACTACCATCGGACAATCTCTCCGATAAAATTGTTATTGCCCATTGTGACGCATCCTTCATTTTTGCTCTCAATATACAACGTAAAAATTGCGTCGCATAAAGTCTTGTACTCTCTAATGATGATTCGGAAATTATTTTGTTCATTACTTTACGATTCACACCATTGCCGGTGTAATCGAGACTTGACATTATCAATTTCACGTAACAATCGTGATTCGTCGTGATTGCGAGGTCTTGTAATTTTTGCAGTAGATTGAAACTCTTGAGAATTACCGTACCTTTGGCGGAATGGCTCATTTGACCGAGAAAGAGGAAATACTTTTGACAGCAAGTGGTTGACATGTGTCTAGGTGAGAATAGACAATCATGAGCTGATTGTGCGGTGCGAATGGCTGTTAATTCATTAGCAATGTCAGCGATAAGTTCGTTTAGAAAACGAGTACTGTCGGGCTCTGGAATTTCCAATAGGCAGATAATTAAATGACTACCGGCTAGTGTCGATTCACGAGCGAGTGTCGCTGTTCGGCCCAATTCGACCCGACTGAATTGATTCGACGACGGTTTGAAGTAGCGGATCAATTTCTTGATGAAGAGACGATGATCTGTGTCGTGAAGGAGTTTGAAATAATCCTCACGCGAGTGTAAAATTGCCCGAATAATTGGCCAATTCCAGGCGAGAACGTCCCGTGTGGTGAGGACTTGGGATTTTTTCAGCAGAGCCGCTGATGATGTTTCACGGCGGAGCCAATTTTTCGGCGTTATGGGAATATCTGTTTTTGGTATTGTCGATCTCAGCCAATTGCCACCTTGAATCATTCGATCCAAAAAGAGACTCGTCGGTGATGGACGTTCGCGCATCATTGAATGCATACGACCTAGAATCGTCACAGCCGCAAGGGCTTGATGTTTACCGCGACTTGCATGTATCACTAAATTCGGCAAAGGTGGCGTGAGATCGCACACCTCCGGCGGAAGTAG
The DNA here is from genome assembly GCA_001855655.1 of Leptopilina clavipes. Classification (NCBI taxonomy): domain Eukaryota; kingdom Metazoa; phylum Arthropoda; class Insecta; order Hymenoptera; family Figitidae; genus Leptopilina; species Leptopilina clavipes. Next base: position 31,718 of record JUFY01028439.1, on the reverse strand, counting down.
TGAATGTGACAAATGAAGAAGTCCACCCAGAAGAATTGCCGCCCTGACGCAAATGAACGTATCAGAAGTGACAATCGCCTCAGCTAGTGCCTTATGAAGACCACATTCCAAAAGTACATAGACCAATAGTGCAAGATGCATTTCCGTGATATTTGGACTTCGTGACATCAGTGAGGGGAGAATTGTTTTTCCCTCAGCGGCAATGAAACCCTCGGATAATTTCCACGTCTCACGCACTCGATTTGGATCAACAGCCGATAGTGCAACATCCGGTTCATCAGTCCACAATGGTAACGGAATTCCCAACAATTCGTAGAAAAGTTCCAAAACCGCTCCTCGTACATCTTGCTGTTCCACATAAAGAATATTCACAATTGATTTCAATCCCGATGTGTGATTTGGATTACAAAAATGAATAACTCCTGAGAATGATCGTAAAACGGACAAAAGTGCATGTTTACTGGCAGTGAATTTTTGCTGTCGATCTTCACTTGGTCTCTCTAAGCCTGGCGAATGTAATTCACAATATGGTGTTGCGAGGCAAAATAATGAGACATGATTCCTTGTCTCGGGTGTTGAGAGTAATTTGAGAAGAACGCCAATTGCTGATTCAATTATCGATGGACTTTCTCCATTCATTGCGGCGCGTGCCAATGTTGATATTCCTCCGCAATTTATCAGTAAATTTGAATTGAGAACGCCTAATTCACAGAGTGTTGAGAAGAAGGCGTGAAAACCACGATCCTTTTCATCGATACCGCCATTTGTTAGACTTATCAGTGATCTTGCTAAAGCGGGACTAAAATATCTTGGTGCAAGAACCAAAATTCTTCGTACTAAACGTAAGGCTTGTATTCTTTCCATTTCGGTGCGAAGATTTATGTCCATGCTACGTGCCAAGAAATATGGATATTGCAACTTGTTGATCGAGACAACATCTTGCTCTTTTTTAAGCATGTAACGAACAGCACGCAATGCCGCTGCACGCACCTGGGTGACTTCGTGAATAAGTCCCACACGCAAACTGTAACATATATCAATATTAAAATGTTATTGTATTATTATTAAAAATCTTGTTAAACTTTGTCAAAAGCAATTGAAATTACACTGAAATATTTATTTTAATTCCTAACAGAAATTAAATTAAATTAAATCCTACATAAAATATGTAGGAAAATTTTTTCCACTAACTTCTATTTCGATAAATATTTTCTCTTTCCATAACAAAATTTCAAAGAAATTATTAAAATTAATTTAATTATTAGCTAAATTATTAAATTTTTTAAAATTATAATCAATTTTTCAATAGTGAATTATTTTAAATAATTGTTGGAAAATTCTGAAAATATCGAATATTTCAAGAATGATTTAAAAAATTCAATTTGACACTTAATTCTTTATTTGAAATTTTAATTGATTCTATAAACTTTCACGTTTATTGCTTTCTCTTAGGTTAAAATATTTACTTTTTCTCGAAAATTAAAGAAAACTAGCTTGAAAAATTGAAATTTGGATAAATTTAAAATATAGAATGAATTTATAGATTAAAATTTTCATAAGTGGAATTTTTGATTAATTGAATTAAATGTTGATGAGAATTAAAATAAATTTAAATTTAAATCGATTACAATTTAACATAAAAAATACTTCTAATTGAAATTATAATCTATTAAAAATTTAAAATTTAGACTAAGTAAATTTTGGAATCGATGAAAAATTCAGATAAATTGAAATTTGCATCAATTGAAGAATTATTTACCATAGAAAAAGAAATAAAAAATCTAATTCTGCGATCCTGAAATTAATTTAAGTTCTGGAATGTTAAAAAAATTCTTAAACTAATAAATTTGTTTGAACATTCTCAATCTGAAATTAATGTTTTACGTTAGTTGTAAATTTAACTATTTCGGAAATATTACATCCACAAATTAATCGAATCACTTGAGTTGAATTCTAGTTTCTTCTTCTAGAATTTAAAATACAATTTAAAAAAAAGATGAAATAGGTAATAAAATTATTAATAGTTGAATGAAGAACCTGTGATGCCTGTAAAAATTATTATAATGAGTAGAAATAAGAAACGAAACATTTATAATCTATAAAAGTATGAATAATTTCCATTTTAAAATATTAATTTCTCTCAGATGGAGAAAACATTTATTTAAATCGAAAAAAATGAAAACTCACCAACAAAATAGCTGTTCAACAGAATATCCAAAATCGTTGGCGTCATTTTCTCTAATGAGCTTTACAAAAGCGTTTAGATAGGCAAGTTTTTTGCCAGTAGAAACTCCTTGTCGTTGACAGAGATTAGTTAAAGCCTCTTTAATATTTTCATTTAAACCTGAAAAAATTTTTCATAATTTTATATAAAAATCAGAAACAATATCGCAAATGCGCCCTTTCTATAATCATGTACTATATGAAAAGCAGATAACATTGCACTTAATTTACATTTCCTGCAAAACAACACACGATTATATTCAATTGACACATCGACAATATTCTCAGAAACGTTGTTATTAATGTAAAAATTAGTAAAAAACATAAATAACAAACAGTGTGAAAGATTATGAGAAAAGAATAAAAGAGGTTAGGTCAGTAACCTTTTGACAGATCGAGCTTCACACAGCGGTCTTCGTTATCCTGTCGACCTAGAAAAGAAAAAATGATTCAATAAAATAACAAATGATAATTCTAATGAAATTTTATTTCTTTAAGATTTTTACTTACTTCGATGAGGTCTACTACTGCGAAGGCTTCTACCCCAAATCATCCAACTAGATATTGCCATTTCAACGTTAAATCACCTTCTTCGAGAGACACAAGCCATTGAAGCACTAGACATTCTCCTAAACTATTGATAAATCAAACATAATGACATGATAATGTCATCATGATAATTTATATTCATCCACATTTCCGATGATTTTTATTACTTTTTAATTGCTTTTAGGGTAATAATCACTTGTAGGCAAAAACGTCAAAAGAAATCCGCATTTCAAGTCCAATTTCGAGTTTGAAAACTCCTTTCAAACAAACTAAAAACTTGTCGTTTTTCGAATTTCCTCATTTCGCCAATTTGATTTTCCATACGTAAATTAATATCCTCGACATAATTCTATTTTATTTTAACACACAATTTATAACATATCACTGACATAATTCTAACTTCCACTTTTAATAGATGGTGAATGCTTGTGAGGCTTGTTTCATATTTTTTTTTGAGGTTATGTTGCACTATATTTTTCATTTATAGGCAACATATATTTTAGTGTTAAAAATATTTTTAGCATCAATTTACTATTTATATCCTTGAAAAACACAGCGGTTCAAAGATTATTTACGGATTTATGTATATATAGAAAATGTGATTTTAGACATTACAGACTTTTTTATGTGGTGGCAATACTTTTTACTGCCGACTCGTTCCGAATGTAGTCGAATGACTCCGAATTTAATTCAAAGAAAAACCGTTGTGTTTACGAGTCATTTCATTGTCATAATAGTTCTGTGACATTTAAATCGTTTAAATATAATATATTATATTATTGAGACAAAATTCAGTGATTAAAAATTTACTATCAAGTGAAGTCAGTCAAATTATAGAACGAGAAATCTTATTAAACAAGTTTAAAGTTATATTTTATACAGTGTGGAAAAATAACGATCATTAAAAAAAGTAAAACAGAAAAATAACAGAAAAAAAAATGCCTTCAGATTCACGAAGCGTCTCTTTTACATTTCATCGGGATTTTTTAAATCCCAATAATATTGAGACGACGAGAGGACGTAAAAGTTTACGAAGAAGATTGCAAGATCGTTTCGATGATAATGATAAATCGTCAAGCAGTTCGCTTGGAAAGGAAAAAGGTTTAAAGAAAAAGGATTGTTCTGATTCGGGAAAAAGTTGGCATAACTTGAGTATAGGAAATGTAACGACTGATTCTCGAAAAGCTTTACAAACAGGGGCTGAAAAAATTTCGAAAACTTTCTCCAATGTTAAAATCACTTTCGGAAGCATATCACAGGTTTGTTTATAATTTTATGCTTTTTCTAAATTTATTTATTTGTTTATTTATTATTAATTAATCAATAAATTATTAGTTTCCCATATATTTTATGAGTAGTTTTATTTAATTCATTTTTAACAAATTGCTGAATTATGTGTAATTTTAATTTTAATTGAACAAATAGAATAGAGTAAATAAAAATAATTTAAAAAATTTTATTGTACTTTGAAATGAATTTAAAATATAAAGTTTTTAATTATAATTTGAATAAATCAATTTAAGAAATTAAACTTTAAAAAATTTTAATTTTTGAAATAAGTTTAAAATGTTTGAACAATTTTTTAATTTTTTAATTTTAAATTATTTAAAAAAAAACGAATAAAAATATTAACGATAATTGTTTAAAGTACATTTTTTCTTTTTTCAGAGATTCAAAATTCCTACACGAAGACGCCAAAGATTGGAGGAACAATTTACTCCAGATATTAATGCAATTAAATCTGCGACTCCACAAACTAAATCACGAGATTTATTGGGACGAACTCCTACAAAATTGTACAGTCCTTTTGGTATTGAAACTCCATTACGAGTTTGGGATAAAGAAAATGATCCAACTGAATTAGGCGATACGCCAAAAGCATTTAAAAATAGTAAGCACAAGAGATTTTTTAATTTTACAAAAATCAACGGTTTTCGCAGCATACGATAAATCAATTGAATCTCAAAATTCTCAAAATTCACAAATTACAAAAACTAGTAATAAATACTAGGCCTAAATTAAAAGCAAAGAAAAATTCAACACTTCGAACATTGTATATATACATTCGATACATACCATTTATGTAATTTATTTAATATTCTTCAATCAGGGTATTTTTTTTACTCTTCAAAAATAAATGAAAATCAATTTTTTCACTTTTTAAATTATACTCTCCACTGGAAGGAAATAATAAATTTTATTTACCTATTTTACAATTTTTTGGGGGAAATATATATCAAAAGGACAATTTTTTTCTATGAGAATGGAAAAAAATTTAAATTTAAAAAAGAAATTTTAATTTTAAATTAAAATTTTTCTATAAATTTTTATTTATTTTAATTACTACATGAATTTCTTTTTGATTTTACTGTCAAAAGAACATAAGAGAAAAAAGAAGAAAATTTTTGTATAAATTTTAATTACTACATGAATTTTCTTTTGATCTTACCTACAAAATAATATTTAAGAGGAAAAAGAAGTAAATTTAAATTAATACCTAAATAAATAAAAATTTTTGTATAAATTTTTCTCTGAGGTAAAAATTTTCCATTTTTCACTAAATTGTAAAATAAATTTAAAAAATTTATTAACAAGTTTTTCTCAAATTGAGTAATTGATTTTTTAAAAATTTATTTAATTTTGTTAAATTTAATTTTCTAATTAAATTAAATTGAAATTGAAATTTAATTTAATTTAAATTAAACCAAATTTAATAAATTAAAATACGAGTTTTAATTATAATTTCTTTGGAATAAATTGTCTTTTTTTTGGGAAAGTTTCATGAAAAACAAAAAGCGATCTATTTGGTAAATAAAAAAAATCTAGGATTCATATTGTACTTTTGTATTTAACAATTGAAAATTTATTTTTATTTTTACAATGCATGTCATTAAAAGCAATATTTATTAAATATACGTATAAGTGTATTTAAATATATAAAATTAAGTTAAAATGTAATTTTCTACATTTTTGGAATAAACTTATTTAAAAATGAAAAATAGTGATTTTTTCTTGTTTCAAAAAAAAATGTTATATAAATACTGAAATAAAAATATTTTTCTTTTCTTTTTATTTGCATTATTTGAAAATTCTGAAAAGAAAAAGTAATAGAAAAATAAAATGAGATTTTAGAAAAATTATCACATTTTAATATTAAAAATACTATTTTACATATATTTTACTAATAAATCTTTTCTTGAAAAATATAAATTTAAATGTAACTTAATGTACGCATGCGCGATGGGGCAAAATCCAGTCTTCAAAAGGCGATTTTCTTTTTTTTTGTATACGGCGTCATTGTAGAATCGACGCGTCAACTGCACGATTTTATCATTTCAACCACAGTTCGTCGTAAATAAGTTTCATTTCCTGCATTGAAGTTATTTTATTTCGTGATGTACGCTACTACTTTGTGGAGCACAATGGACAATGTTATTCCAGTAATAAGGTAATTAATTACTACAATCATATCATGTATGAAATCTTTTCGTTCTCATTTTGAGGTTATGTTTTTATTATGAAGTTATTTCTCATATTTGATAACCATTTATTATCTTTATTTCATTGAATCGCGTCATTCACGGAATAAAATTGAAAAAGAATTTTATTAAATTTTTTGTTACAAATATGAATTCACTTTTGTGTATAATCTCAATTCTGTGGGGGAGGTAAAGGGAGATAGGTGTCTTTCGTAGAAAAAAAAATACATGTAAATTTTCTTTTATTTTAGTTTCAAACACAGGGAATAGTAAATATTTAAATTTTCCGCCTTTGTAAATTCAACCGGAAATAGGACGCCATCTTTTTTTTTTTTGAGGTTAAAAATTCGAACATTCGCCGTGTGGAGTGCTAGTTTCGCTTAGGTAAAATTTAAGGTTGAGGGGCAGGTCAAGAACTAAACCGGGCTTTGGCTTGGCATCAAATGCTGGTATCAAAGGCTGAAAGTGGAATAAGAAAAAGGTTCGTTTATTTTCATTAAAAAGTGAACGAGAAAATTCTTTCAACCGGATTTCAAGTTTGCCACGTTGATCGTGTAAGTAATTCGCAAACTTGACGTAAGCGTTCCAATTCACGCGAACGTTCATCCTCCTCCACTAAAAAAAGTTTTGATAAGTCGCCTAAAAGTTTTGTTTCTCCGTCTTCTTCGTCCATTTCTCTTCAGTGTAGCAAAAAAAAAAGAGAACTTTGTAACGCGTCTCGCGAGTGCTTCTTTTCAGTTTACTTGGTCGTTTGCGCGAATTTTATTCGCATTTTTTTGTGGCATCTTATTTTTGAGTGGTAAGTAACACACTTTGGCATTTTTTTCCTCTTATAATGATTATACTCCCTGGCTTTGGTCGATCGTTGCGCCAAGCTTTCCATTTTACCGCCTTTTTTCTTTTTTTTATATACATATATAGGTATATAAAAAAACCAGGTCACGCGGACATTTTGATAATATTATGCTCTTTTTTTTTTAATAATCGTTTCGGCATCGTTTTTTAATTCCTTATTCTGCTAAAGACATTTTTAATGGATGTTGCAATGTGAGGACAGGAAGTTGGTGTAGTCATTTCCTGTTTTACGGCTCATGGCATTTATGATGTCCTGTGAGGTATACATAAAAAAGCATAAACTGTTTTAAAGAAATGCTACACATTTTCTGATTTCGTAAACATTTTTTTAAAATAGATTCTTCTAGATTTTTAGACGTAAATTTCAAAAATATCGACTTCATTGTTTCCTAACCTCAAAATAGTTAACATTGTTGCATGATCATAAAAAAAAGAAATGTTTCCAATTTATGACTCATTTAATCATGTTAGCATTTTTATGCTGTGAAATTTAGTTGTAATTTTAAAACTCCACAGTATATTTTTCCTTGTAGATATGGGTCTTAACCTTTTACACTAACCCCTCCCCATAATGCAATTGTCCGTAAATACGAAAAATTACCTAATTAGTAATTAGATTAGTTTTGAAATTAGCTTCATAAAATTAATTCTCTCTTATGTAGTTAATATTTTGTTTCCCTTTCTGTCTTGTTTTTCTCTTATATAATTTTTTAATTTACTTTCTGAGAAATGTTTTACGAGCGCAATAATTTTTTTTATTACTTTCAATTATTATAAAATTACAGTATGCAACTCCAACAAAAAATTTACTTTGAAATTCTAAAGGTTTGGAAACAATTTCTTTTTAATATAAATATAAAAAACTAAAAATATTAATAAATATTAAATATACAATTTCTGTAAAAAAAAATTTTTTTGATGCTAAATTTTATTTAGAATATAAAAATTTTGGAAAATTTTAGCGTAAAATTGAATTCATATTTATAAGAGAATTTAAAACTTGGAAAATATATTTAACAATTTATAATATAAATCGATTTATTCTGTTTAATTTAAAAATATTTGAAAATGGGAGAGGAATTATTTTTTTAAATTGAATGTGACTGCAAATTTAGTTATTAAGAAGTATATTTGACATTGAAAGAAAAGGAATAAACTTAGAAGGTCATTCTATTGTCTTTGAAATTGCATGGCCATTCAGGTAAACTAAATTTCAAAGGTTCCATTGGTGTCTATATATGCAAAAATTATATTTGAAATTCCATCGTTAAATTTACATTTTCCATACCTGCGCCATTGTTTGAGAAATGTAGAAGTGGGAGGTGAAAATAAGGATTAAAATTGAAAAGAAATTCAAAGTCCTTTCTACCTGTTCTCACTCATTGGTATTTGTGTCTTCGAAAAAGTATAAATTGATGGAATTTCAAGATTTCCTAGTTAATAAATCCAGTTTTCTGTGGTAAGTTCAAAAAAAAATATATTTTTTTTACTTTTGTCAGAGAAAAATTATGTTTGTAATGAATTTTTTTTTCTATTAAAATGAGTAAATTTTTTTTCCCTTAAACGATTTTTACAAAAATTTATACAATCTCCATAACAAAATGTATTTTTTTTCACCATAAATTATTATAATTAAAAAAAAAAATTCTACTAAATGTAAATCTTCTCTACAGATTGAAAAAAATTTTTTCTGTTATATTATGTTTTAAAAATGTCATCTTTTTTTTCATGATAAAAAATTGTATATGGAATTATTTTTAAATATGTGACTTTTTTTCTGAAATAATGACAAAAAATGTGATTTTTAAATATTGGTAATTCAATTTAATTTATTTTTATTTAATTAAATTGAATTCAAGTTTAAAAGGGAATTTTTTAGGTCTCAAATAATATGATTTCGGTTAATGTTAAAATTGAAAATGATTTTTTTTGCATTAAATAATTTTCTAGTGGAATTTACTTTGTCACGTGGTTGAAATGGGTGAAAGTACTGGATAAATTTTGCTAAATTTTGAAATTTTTGTTAATTTAAAAATTAGAGATGAAATTTTTGATTTAGAGGAAAATTTTGCGAATTAGAAATTCGAAAATTAATTTTTAACTCTTGTCCTCTCAGCGTGACGTGAGAAAATTCATTATAATAATAAAAGTGTAAGGAGTGAGGAGAATTAATTGTAAATAATAAACATTCTGAAAATCAAATAATTGAATTAATAAATTTGAAAGTTAATTTGTTTTAATTTAATATCGATACATTTTTATTTAAAAAAAATTAACAAATAAATTTATTTGTTAATTTATAATAATAATAATTGAGGCAAAATTTAACACGTGAACGGTACTTTTTCCCTTTTTTTCACGTGATCAAGTCTTTGCAGCTAGAAATATTTCTTCTCCTTTTGTCCGATCTCAAATTTTAGAATTCAAAAATGTACGTCATAATTTTTTGTTAAATTATTTAATATTTAAAAGGTAATATTATTGCTGTCTATTGACTTTTCTCAGGTTATAAAATTTATTGTATCCCCTGAGAAAGTCGACAGTAATTGCAACCATAATAAATATTGTTTATTATTATTTTCGTCGTTCAAGGTCACAAGACCATATCAGACATTGAGAAAATTAATATCACAAACAAAAGGAAGACTTAGCAAACAGACAAAAGATACTGCAGTTATATAGATGAGGTAAACAATGCACAATGCTATAAACTTACCGAGTTCAAAATTTTTATTTATTTTCAAAATAAAAATAAAATCTTATAAATTTAATATTATTTAAGGGAAATTTAATTCCTTCATTTTTGTATAAAATTTCTTATTTTATTTAATAATAAATTAATTTAAAGAAAATATTGATCAAATTTTTTTTGCAAAATTTTTTACAAATTTAGAAACTTAAAATAGATTAGAATAAAAAATAGTAAAAATGAATTTTTTGTAAATTCAATCAAATTTTTTTAAAGTAAATTAGTTTTTTTAAATTAAAATACATTGAAAGTTATTTTTAGAAAATAATTTCGAATAAGAAATTGAGATTATTTTCTAAATTTCAATTTTTTCAATAAAAGAAAAGAAAAAAATATGCAAAGATTGAAAAAGCAATTAATTTTCTGTCTTTGTTGAATTGAATATCGTTATTAGTATTTAAAAAAAAAAGGAAACAAAAATTTCTTGCTCTGCCTGGATAAAATATTTTTTCTCAAAAAAAAAATTTTTTTGAAATAAAGATTTGAAAGTCCATCAAATTTGAATTTTCCCCCGTGTCCATTTTTGCGTGCCTATTTTACAATAAATATTCCGCTCAAGTCCTCATGTTTGCTTTTGTTTGTTTGTTTGTTTCTCAAATGCAGGTCTGACGTCGCACTGTTTTTTATGCGCATATTATAAATTTATTTTCTATTTATTTTTTGTCTCTCAGAAAAAAAAGATGATATACATTCTAGAACAACGGGCCATCATGATCTTCTGGCACATGGCACCGTGCATAATAGTAGTAACAAATTTGTTTATATTTTTTGTATTTGCCGATCTCGTCAATGGTTTTTCTTGGGATCAGTGGAGGCAGCAGCAGCAGCGGCAGCGGCAGCAACAATACACATTTGCAACCACAACATATTCCCGTATTGGTGACACCAACGATCATAGATCAAAGAATTGTCAACGGGACTCCTTGTGGTCCAGATATGACAGATCATCAACAACAGCAACAACAACGCCAACAACAACAACAAGTAAACAAAGGCAACGGAATGGATTCAAGAACAAATTTGATTATCAATTATTTGCCACAGAGTATGACAGAAAAGGAACTCTACAGTATGTTTGTTACAATTGGCCCGGTTGAATCATGCAGAGTCATGAAGGATTACAAGGTGATTGATTTTTTTCTCTTTTTTTTTAATTAGCGCCCTTTGCTTTTAAATTCGATCTCGTTCGACAGGTTGAAAATTAAAAATTCTTTCTTTTCGATTTTTTCCATATTTTTAATTTCAATTTAATTGATTTTAATTTGATGACAAAATGGAAAAGAAATAAGACAATTTTCCTCTGTGAAAATTGAAAAATTAAAAACAATTTTAATTAATTATAATTTATAAAATGCAATTAAATTAAGTAAATTAAATGATTTACTTAATTTTATTTTAATTAATTATTAATTATAAAGATAAAAACTTTAATTTTTAGTATTTTGTAAATACTTTTAATTTTTTATATTTACAGAATTTCTAATTTTTATTATTTTTAAATAATTTCAATTATTTTTAAATAATTTCAATTATTTTTTTATAAATGCTTCTTTTGTGAAATTATTTTTATTATTTTTAAATTTCTTTTTTACTTTAGTTAACTTTGTTTTGCTCTAAATTCGGATCGAAATTGGCAAATTAATTATTTGTTTTTGATTTTTTTTCAGACTGGTTACAGTTATGGTTTTGGTTTTGTCAACTATGCAAAAATGGAAGACGCAAATACCGCGATTGCCACTTTGAACGGACTTCAAGTTCAAAATAAGAAACTAAAGGTTTCACATGCGCGTCCTTCAGGCGAGGAGATTAAGGAAACCAATCTCTATGTCACGAATTTACCAAGGTATGAAAAATGGAATTTTTTATTATTTTTTATTGAATTGAATTTTATTGAATTTTTCAGTGTAATTTAAAAAAAAATTTTTTATTTCAGAAATATCACGGATAAGCAGATTGAAGATATTTTCAGTAAATATGGAAATATCGTGCAGAAAAATATCCTTAAAGATAAACATACCGGTTTACCGAGAGGTGTGGCTTTCGTGAGGTAAGTTTAAAACTTTTTGTTTTGATTCTTTGAAAATTGGGCATTGGTATCCTAAAGATGTATTTTTAATTGCCCTAGTTATAGTTTTTGATATTTAGCGGGAATTAAAGCAACATCGAGTGCTAGAATTTGAAGTGCATCCAAAATTAGCGAACAGGTGCGAGTAAGAAACCACTGTCATTGTGTAATGGGACACTTGACAAATTTACGTTCCGACGAAATATTCTTGTTTTAATTCCTATTGACTGGAAAATTATTAATACACATAACTGAGTGGAAAATGAAAATTTTATTATTTAAAAAAAAAATTGTTTTTATGTAAAGATACAGTTTAGAATTTTTAAAAGGTTTTCTTTGCAATGATTTTTAGATTGTTGGAATATTTTGTGTTTAACTATTTAATTGAAAATCTTATTTCATTACAAAAATGTATTCAAGTAAAATTACAATTAAAATTTGATTAAAGTAAAATTTCTTGAATTAAAATTTAATTTGAGTAAAATTTCTTCAATTAAAATTTTGAGTCAAATTTCTTCATTTAACATTTAATTCAAGTAAAATTTACAATTAAAATTGAATTCAAGTAAAATATTTTAAATTAAAATTTCTTTAATTGAAGTTTCTTCAATCAAAATTTCTTCCATTAAAATTTAATTTAAGTAAAATTTGAAATCGTGGTTTATTATATGTAAATTTGTTTCATTAGGTACGATAAACGAGAAGAAGCACAAGAAGCGATCAATTTTCTCAATGGAACAATTCCCGATGGCGGTTCTGAGCCACTGAGTGTGAAAATAGCCGAAGAACACGGAAAACAAAAGGCGGCTTATTATGCGGGCTGGCAAGCTGGTTACAATCAAAGTCGCGGTAAGTTTTGAATATTTTTTCTCTCTTTTTTTTTTATTGACATTATTGAAATGATAAGACTCAAACGAGAATTATTTCCAATTATCATTTTCTTCTTCACTAATGTCAATATTTAAATTAATAATTATCGTTATTTTTTTTTCAACCAAAAATCGTCGTTTGGTTTGTTTTGTGACATTTTTCTTGTCAATTTCGTTTTCGCAATTTTTTTTTCCTTTTTTTTCTCCCACTGTATACGTTTAACAAATAAAAAATTGTGTTGAACATGGTACGAAATTGTCAGGAGCAAAAAAAAAAATATTTTTTGTTGCAAAAGAAAAAAAACCTAAAAACTAATGATGTCTGAATTCTTTTGTCAGCTAAACTGGCTCCTCTTAAATAGGACATCGGGTGACGTCTTACGTTTAGATCGCCAAAAACGAACGATCGAAAGCTATGTTTTCAGTTTTCTTAAAAAAAATTTTTTTTTTTTTAAACAAGCGTACAAAAATAATTTCTTCCCGGCGAAGTAATTGAATTTAGCCGAATTTGGCTCTAAAAAAAAAGATGAATTATATCGTGTTAGATATTGCGATATTTGAAGGAGAGAAATATTATAATCGATGATAATATTGTCGAAGATGGGAAAAACAAAACGGTAGTGTTTGTGTAAAAGTGATTTATTTAAAAATGGATTTTTGATATAATCATGAAAAGAAGACTCGGAAGAATATGGACAGAGAATTTTTGCTGTTCAGAAATAATTCTACTGATGGATTTTTCTAACCGATGGGACAGATGGATTTTTTCATTTTTTTTTCTTCTCTTTATTTTTGTTTTTTTTTTTTTGGAATTCGCGGACTCAGTTTAAAACACTGCTAATTATTCTGTTTTTTTTTTGTATTTTTGTATTTTCATTTATATTTCGCCAGTATTTTTGTTTTTTATTTTAGTCGGATATTGTATCATGTAACACGTTTTGTGTCTATTTTTTTTTTGTATTTTGTACAGCTTTTCCAAAAAAGAAAATATATATTTTTTCATGATGTTTGTTTATTTTGCCTTTTATATTTCTCCTTGAATATGTTAATTTATTTTTTGGAAGCGATATTTGTTGAAATTTTTTTTTTTTACTTTTGGAAAATTGGAGAATTTATTTTTGTTTATAATTTTTAATGTTTTATGTAAACGAAGACTTTTTTTTAGAAATAATTCTATTTGTAATGTTCCTCATTTTCCTTTTTTGACACCTTTATTCGAAAATTCTTCCCTATTGCGTCCTTTTTTCTTTTGTTATTTTGAAATTATATTCGAATTGAATTGATTGACGATGAAAAATCATTTACAAGGTTCAGAGACGTCACCTTTCTTCATTTTGTCACCTATTTCACCTATTTTGATTTTTTAAAATTCGTTTCAATTTTGGTAAAGTTTAAATTTAGTTGATCTAAATTTTCATCCTTCTTAATTCAATCCTTCGAAGTTTCATTCAATTTTTATTCTATTTATTTTCCAGTTCATCGAGATTTTAATCATTTCCATTTTTACTAATGGAAAATTTTAAATCGAAATTTTAATTTCAATTCGTATTGATTTTTTGTTCAAATGAAACATCTTCTGACATTTTATTTTTAAAATATAAATTTTAAAAAGGGATTTTTAAAAATCTGACTGCAAATTCGTAATCATCGACACCAAAACCCCCCGAGTTAACAATGGATTTGAAATTCAGCGTGGGAAATTCGTGAAAATGCTTCATATACTTTATTAATTTGTCAGTAATTGAAATTTTCATTATTTTTTTAAAAACTTTAATCTTACAACGAAGAAACATTTGATTTCTTAAATTTTATTTACTCTCAACGTGGTTGGAACAAGAATTTTTTTCACTCAGATTTAAATTTTAGTAAATACAGTAGAACCTCAATTAGCCAAAGTTTTCACGTCTCTCATTCGTTTTTTACATTAGATCGACACAAAAATCTGCCAAAAGTACAGAAATTTGATGATCTCTTGATTTTTAAATGTAGACATCAAAATTCAGGCCAAAAATCTGAAGAAAATTTTTAATATAAAACTTTATAAATAATATATATCTTCAATTAAATGTTTATACTTTGGTTTTTGTCATAATTGAGCAACAACAATAATTGACGTTCCACTGTAATTAATTTGATAAAAAATAAATCAATAAAAATAACGTCAAAAAGGTAAAATTCGATATATTAAAATTCCATTGATCTATTTTCTTAAAAGTGAAACATTTTAATTTTACTAATAAAAAAAAGGAACCAAAAAATAATTTCGCCCAAGAAAATTAAAAGATTCTGACAATGACAATTTGGTCGCGAGAAATTTGCTGTTTATTTAGCGAAATCACTCGTCATGAAAAAGAATTCAGGGATCACAGGTTGTCACCTATTCACCTATTTAAAATTTTGTCACCACCTAATCACTTATTTTGATAATTTGCTATTTTTTCACCTTTTTTCATGATTCGATTAATTTTTGGAAGTAATATATTTCAAAAGTAATCAATCCTAATATTTTATTGGTCAAAGCAAATTTATTAATACAAATTTTAATCGATTTTAAATTTAATTCATACAAATTTTCAATTATCTCAATTTCGATTCATTTAATAACTCCAAAAGTCAAATTTATCCAAAATTTAATCTATTCAAATTTCAATCAATTCTAGTTTCATTTGATCCAAAATTTGATTCATCCAAACGTTTGAATCATTCTTTTAAAAATTATTAAAAGTATTTTAAAAAAATTAATTTTAGGAATTTCTTTATTACAATTTTTTTTGAAAATATACCTCAATAATTTTTTTAAAAATACATGGAAAGTTGCAGTTTTTTTAATCGACTAAAGCTACTTTTTTTGTGTCTTAAAGTCGATTCGAGGCCTTGCTATTGAAAAGAAAATGATACTGTGATCTCTGAGAATAAAAAGGGAGTGTTTTTCGTTTTTTCTTCGTTAGTTTAATGTCGATTAAATTTACAGGAGGTGGAATGGCTGGTAGGGGACGTGGAGGGCCACCAGTTGGTGTTGGTATGGGAGCAGGAATGCCAGGTTTAGGTGCAGGAGGACCACCAGGTATAATGGGACGATCGAGTGGTTTTGGACCGCGTGGAGGTCCAGGAGGACCACCAGGTATAATGGGACGATCGAGTGGTTTTGGACCGCGTGGAGGTCACCATTTTGGCGGGGGCGGCGTCGGTGGAGGTCCAGGCGCAATGCGAATGGAAAAAATGCATCCCCATCGTTTTAATCCAATTGGAATGAGCGGCGGAATTAGCGGTGGTGGCGGTACAGGAGGTGGAGGCGGCGGTTATGGAGCATCAAATTTCTGGTGACCACCTATTGATTCTGGTGCGTCCGAGTGACATCGGCTCCATCGCCGCTCCTAGTTTTCAACGACGGAGTTTATAAAATCCAGCGTTTTCATCGTGTTCTCCATTTTTTTTTTTTTTTAAACAGAAAAAAAATATATATATATATCGCCTGAAGTTATCTCCGTCGTTAAAACTAATAACCGAAGCCTTCCTTTTGCGATTCAAAAAAAGTCTTTTTAAACGTATCTGTGACCTTAAAAAAAAGAAAAAAAATTTACAAAAAAAACCTTTAGTATTTAAAGAAAGTTTGTGTCATTTTCCGAAAATTCGGAAAAAATTTTTTTGGTTTTAAAAGAAATAATTAGAAAAGGGGTTTTTTTCTGCTTCTTTTTAATCATTGTGTTAAATTATTGATATTTTTTCCTAATGTACCTGCATCTATTGAGATGCGGTTTTTAAATAATTGATAAAGTTACGGATGTTGCTGATGTCACAATTTGTTACATATAGAATTGATAAAAAAAAAAAAACGACGTTTTACTTCGCGCGTTTTCAACGTTTTTTCGCGTTCGTTGAAAGAGGAGCCACAACGCTGGGTTCTGCTCGTTGTTAAATGTTTCCTTTTAGCTTCAAATAAAATCGTCTATTCTATGTTAGTTTAAGGAGATTTTTAAAAGAAAAAAAAAGAAAATGAATTCCAGGTCACTGAGAAGAAGCTTAGATAGGATTAAAGAAAAAAAAAAAAAAAAAAAAAAGGCGATGATTCTCATTGAATAAATGTAAATATTTAGCAGATGTTCGTATTTTGTATCGAAAGACACTCATTTAATTATGTGCGAACATTAAGAATTGTGCGTTCGACAATACGAAATATCCAAATAGATTCTATGGCTCAACTTTTTCTCAGTGGGTGCGTCGCACACGTGGATTTGTCTTTTCTTTTTTTTTTATATATACTACTAGAGAAAAAAAGCATGTAATCAAGAAATTTTCAATTCTTTTTTTTTGTTTTAAATATTGTTTTCGTAATATCAATTGCGAAAAATCGCAAATATATTGATAATTTTTCATTTAATTGAAGACGAATCCGCGAGTGCGTTTTGATAGCTCGTGTAATTTTTGTGCGTATGTTAATGAGTTTAACATGGAGTATAATTACAGCGAAAAAAAGAAGCACGTTGTTATCGCAAACACTGTACAGGAAATGTGAGACTGACTTTTTATAGGTGATAAACTTTTAGAGAGACGATTGTCTTCATTAATCGGGGTTTTTATTAGTTCTAGAATGTTTTTTTTTTCTTTTACATATATAACAATTACTTTTTTTTCTCTGTTTTAATATTAGAAATATTTCTTTTAAATTTGAATTACAATTTGAATCATTTTTTTTTTTTTATACAAATTAAGAAAAAATTTTCCTTTTTATAATTTAAGTTTGCTTGTAAAATTAAGTTTTTTCCTTCTTCTTCTTTTACGATATGTATTACCAATTTTCTCTTTTAAGTTTCTGTTTTAATTTTTTGAGTCATTGTTTTCAAATCAATAAAATAATTTCCTTTTTAATGTAAAATTTTTAGGAAAAATAAAGAATAAATTAATTTCGAAATTTTAAAAAATCGAATGTCTTTAGCAAAATTTTATAATTGACTGTTGTTAAAAAATAATAATATTTGGGGGTTTTTTTTTAATTTTGTTTTTATTATAAAATAAATGGCTTCAGAGTAAGTCCCTGGCTAATGATTTCGTAAGTCGTCACGTTTAGATCGCAGATTTCAAAGATCTAGTTTCTAAGTTCATTTCACTACGTTTCATTGCGGACGTAATTTTGAAGATAACAATTATATATATATATTATACTTATTGAAGATACATTCGATATTAAAAATAAAAGTTGATTGTCAAATTCTAAATAAATCTCTTGTCTTTGACCGTGATAAAAAAAAATAATGCACAACGGCTTTTTTTTCTGATGCAATGTCAAAAAAAAAGAAAAAGAAAAAACATAAAAACGGTCATTAATTCAAGCTTCTGAAGTAGTGAGAATCTTATGTATCGCCTGTACCAATACCTTCAATAAATTTACGTTCTCACCAAAATTTCAACTGTAGAGTAATTTTCTTCCGTCTTATAAAATATTATTTTCCTTTCGTTTTATTAGTATTTTTTCAATTTGACGATACATTGAGAAAAAAAACAAATTTAATAAACAGAAACAATATAATTTGTGAAAGAATTTAGATTTTTGTTGTAGAAATTTCCTCACGATTATTTTCAAAAAGATGCGCAGGATATGAAGATCCATCGACGTTAATCAATCACAGCGATGCCCTTCAAAAGGCAGCTCGCAACTTTTAATTCTAGCAAAGTGCCTGATGATGAGCCCAACTGTAATCGATATTCAGCTTCTATTTTCTTTTTTCCTTTCAAAATTATCAACTGGTTCAATCGAAAACAACTTTTTGTTTTCATATTTTAAAAATTTTTTCACTATGATTTGGTTTTCTCCTTTCCTTTATACGTTGAACTAATTTATTAAAATCGTTTGATTTGAAGGAACATTTTCAGAACGAAGATTCGAACAGTGAGAAGATTCACAGAATACTAAAAATTATCGAATTTGAAAGTACAAACCAAATTCAACTGGAAAGAAGGAAGTTTTCATATCAGCAAGTGTCAAGGATCTCGCGATTAGGAAGTTGCAGTGGGTGTGTTTGAAGATTGTATTAAACTACATGAATTCATACAGAAATGCAGAAAGGAAACAGGAAGGGGTGGATTCAATCGTGATTATATGAAAAAACACTCGAGACTGTAAGTTATATCAGAAAAATAATTGAAAATTGAAAATTCTATAAATTCCGTTAATTAAAATTCTTTTTTAATTATATTTTTATTTTTAAATTTACCATAGCTATTTATTTACCGAAATTTAATTGAAGAGATTAAATTAAATTTCGGTTAATCAAATTTAAAATTTACAGTCGAGTTTGAATTTAATTTTAAATTTTAAAATTGAAATTTAATGTAATTTTTAATTTTTTAATTTTTCGATTTTTAATTATTAATTATTAATTATTCACCCAAGATGAAAATATTCACTCGCAATTTTTGTGAGAAAATTTTTACAAAGTTCATGTATAAACTGTAAATATTGTTTGGAGGACTAGAAAAGAATATTGTGGAAATTTTCACGAACAGACTTGAACGACGAACTGAGTCAAACTGATCATTTCTTCTAGCTTTCAAAATAAAACACGTGGTACCCACACTTCATTCGTCTCACACTGGAAACAAGAAGTTCACAAGGGATGAGTATGGCCCTTCGCTTTTTCAATTCGAGAGAAAGATATGTGAAAAACACAAGGTGCAAAAAAAATTCACTAAAACCTAAGTAGAAATTGACGGCAAAAATGATAAAATTCACAAAAAATTATTCACAAATAATTTTCGAACGTTAAAAAAATATTTCCGATTTAGAAGAATTTTTTTAAATTCAATTTCAATTAAGATTTCAATTTCAATTTAAATTAATAATTTGAATTAATTTACTTTGAATTTAATTAAATAAATATTCAAACGAAGGATAAATTTCACATTAGTTTCAAAAATGAATGAAATTGTTTTAAAATAAACAAGTTCGTAAAATGTTGTCGAATTTAGCGTTCCAATTTAGCGTTTTTCTTCTTTTAAATTAAAATCATATTTATTTTATGTCTATTATTTTTTTTCGGTATATTAATTTCTTACAATTTTGTTTTATGAACGAGAAAAAAATTTTTTTGAAATACATTTACTGTAAATTTTCAAGAAAAAACTTTCTTTCTTCTCTTCTAAGAAGTACAACTGTTAACATATGGGAGTTTCTGTAAAAGAAAAACCATATCTCATATCCCAAGCATCTGGAATCATGGCAGTGACCTTGTTTGGATGTTAAAACATTTAAAATTTATATTTGCAGAATTTTTACAATTTACTGTCTCAAATAAATTACATCGTATATAGAAAAAAAATAATAACTACCTAACAATTTTGAAATCTATAATATTAAAAATCAACTGAAAATTTTTTCAGTTTTTTTTCCATGGTGCTAGTGTGAAATTTATCCTTCCTTTAAATCTTTATTTAATTAAATTCAAATTAATTAATTTTTAAATTAAATCAAATTATTAATTTTAATTTAAATGAAAAAAAAAGATTTCATTTTTTATAAAATAAAATAAGAATTTTTAAATAAAAATTTTTCAATTAATAAAATTGCTTACAAAAATTTTTTTCGAAATATTTATTAACAGTTTTATAAAATATATAACACATTGTTTAAAAATATATATATAATCTATATGGTACAAAAAAAGTGTATAATAATAATGGTTATAAATTATCGCATGTAACATAGAACACTTTTATAATTTTCTAAGTAATGAGAAATGTAACAATTTTAAACTTTAGATGATTAAAAATTTTCCTAATTATTCAAAAACAAAGAAATTTCAAATTATCCTTAATAATAATATAATATATAAAAAATATTCTCTTTGCGACGAAGTTAAAAATTCCTCTCTTTATTAATTCAGTTCAATAATTCAAGACAAAATTAAAAAAGTCCTGATTGAGCACACAAAAAAACAAAAACGAATAAAATTTTATTAATTAACATCTATACGTTTAAAATAAAATTAAAAAATACTTTTTTATTATTAATGAGAGAAAAAAAAATCAGTACTCAATAGTGATTGTTTTTGTTTTTAGATATTCATTGAGAGCTTCCTGTCCCAGATCTTTGCCAAAACCGGATTTTTTGAAACCACCGAATGGAGCGGCGACATCTGTTTTGTTATACGTATTAACGAAAACAGTGCCCGCCTCGATTTTTTCCGCAAATCGTAGAGCACGTGTAATGTCCTTTGTAAGGACACCAGCTGCAAGGCCATATTCCGTGGAATTTGCCCTGGCGACCACGCGGTCAAGATCCTTTGAGCTAAACTTTGAAATCACCATTATTGGACCAAACGATTCGTCTCTTGCAATAAACATATCGTCCGTGACATCAGTGAAAATTGTCGGCTGAAAATATAATCCAGGACAATCTAATTTACTTCCACCGTAAACCAATCGGGCACCTTCTTCAATGCCTCTTCTTGTAAATTCAATTAATTTCATGAGATGAGCCTTGTGATTCTGAGGACCATGAGCCGTTCCACGATCCAATGGATTGCCAATTGATAATTTCTTCGTTTCCTCGACAACTTTCTTGAGGAATTCATCGTGTATTGTCTCCTCCACAAAAAGTCGACCTGTAAATTCAAGTAACGTAGTTCTATTATTATTAATTGTTTTTTGTTTTTATTTTTAATTTAATCAATTTTTTTTCGTTTACTTTCCATTGTACTGAATTTTTTTTATTTCAAATATTATGATTATTTTGTTGGCATTTTTCAATTATTAACTTATAATTTAATAATAATAATAATAATAATAATAATTTTTTAAATAATTCATATAATGGAATTAGTTCAATTACTAAGTATTAATTTGAATTTTAAATAATTTTTATATAATTGAATTAGTTCAACTATTAAGTAATAATTCGAATTATCAATAATTCACATTATTGCTTAATTTTCACCATAAAACCGTTCTTTTTATTAACTTTTTAAATCCTTTTTTTTCAGCATTAAAAACATCGTAAATACCTGCGGCGATGCAATTTTCCCCTTTATTAAAGAAAACACTGCTCATCGCGACTCGAACCGCATGCGGCAAATCAGTATCTTCAAATATAACCAAAGGACTCTTGCCGCCCAATTCAAGTGAGACTTTCTTCAAATTACTATCGGCACACGATCTCATGATGACTTGTCCAATTTCCGTTGAACCAGTGAATCCTAATTTCCTCACCATTGGATGATTCGCCAATGCATTGCCAGTGATTGAGCCACTTCCTGGAATAATATTAATAACACCCGATGGAATACCAGCTCTGGCAGCGAGTTCAGCAAATTTCAATGCAGTCAATGGCGAAGTTTGTGCCGGTTTCATTACAACGGTATTTCCAGCTGCCAAGCATGCCGCCATCTTCCACGAGAGCATCATTAGAGGATAATTCCAAGGCGTTATCAAAGCACAAACGCCAATTGGCTCCTTTCGTGTCAACGTTAAATTTCTATTTGGCCGCGCGTGCGAAATTGGTATTGTCGATCCTTGAATTTTGTCACACCAACCGGCAAAATATCGCCAGGTCTCAATTGACATGCCAACGTGAGTTTTCAACGCCAAAGTATAAACCGCCCCCGAGTCGATGCTCTCGATTGTTGCCAATTCCTCCTTATGCTCCTCCATCAGATCAGCGAGTCTAAATTTGATAATTTGACAAAATTTCACTATTAATAATTATTAATAATTATATTGTTAAATTTTTATATTTATTTATATCTACCTGAAGAGAAGTGTTCCTCTTTCCCTGGCGCTGATTTTGCTCCATTCGCCCTCTTCGAAGGCTCGTTTCGCCGCAATTACTGCTTGATCAACATCCTCGGGCGATGCGGACTCAACGGAACAAATGAGACTCTCGTCGTGGGGATTTATTGTCTCGATTGGCTTCCCTTGACCGTTGAGAAATTGACCGTCAATGAAGAGTTGTCTCGGAAATTTTAGATCTTTATTATTCGCTCTAACTTCCACTGGATCGTATTTTATTTCCAATTGGGACGAATCACCACGTGCCTTTAATATCATTGTTCTTGCGAATTCAATGAAAATCGGCGCCATGAAAACGTCTGTATTTTCAAGAACAACTCCCACCGAGTCCTTCACTTCTTCCACCAATCTCACTACGTCCATGCTTCCTGCTCCTGGAAATTTAAAACAAAATGATTCAAATTTAGAAATTATTTTCTCATCTATCAAATAACCAAGCAAGAAAAAAGTTTATTTCTCGAAAATTGAAATAAATAAATAAAATTATTATTATCTAAATTATTAAAATTAGAAGCCAGTAAATTAAATTATTAAAATTTGAATCGAATTAAATTTTATTTGATTGAAAATTCAATAAATTGAATTTTGGATTAATTGAAATGAAGATTAATTAGAATTAGAATTCTATAATGGAAATTAGAATTTTAAATTTCGATTGATTACAATTTTAATCAAGAAACACTGCAAGTAATTTGAATTAATTAAAATTTGTGAAATTAAATTTAACTAGTAAATAATTGAAAAATGAAAAAATAGAAAAATTAAAAGAATTATTTTACCGCTGGCGAAAAAATCAGTCTCGTCGGAAATTTCCATTTTGAGAATACTCTCCCAGATATTTCGAGCTGTATCAATTTGTCCCATTTCCTCTGATGTGAATTTAATAATTTGATTATTGTCCGAATTTTTGCCAAATTTACTGGCGATAATTGTTCTATTGCCAATTTTGAGTCTTTCTATATTGATGCAATTATTATCATCGATTTTTATAAGAAGACCATCATCGTGAACAATTCCTATGTGACCGTCCACGTCAACCGTGTCACCTTCCGGTAATTTTTTTTCATTACAAATTTTACTCCCATAGAGACGAATTTCTTGTCCATTAATTAGAGTCCATGCTCCGAATGCACTGTCCAGACCTCTTATGAAATTATGCACATCTTCGGATGATTTTTCAGAAAAGTTGAGCCTGTAAAAAAAATTTTCCCAATTTACTGTTTCTTAATTTTGCCTTTTTGAATTAATTTCAAGAAAAAAAAAATTTATTTTTAAAAATTGTTAATTTAAAAACCTTAAATTATTTATTTACGTCACTATTTATTTTTATTTATTTATATAAATAAATGAATTTTTTTATTATTTATTTTTTTTTTTATTATTACTTATTTATATTTATTATTTATTTTTATTTATTTCTTTATATATATAAATAAATGAAAATATAACACGAATAGAAAAAATATAAATAATATATATTTTTTATAATTATTTAAATATATTGGCAAGTAGAATTATTTATTAACTGGAATTGTATATTTTTCAGATTAAAGGAAGGAAAAAAAGGGAAAAAGGAGAAAAATCTACCTTTGAAGTTCGTGTTTAGTTAATATGGGATCATAAGTTGCTCCTTCTTCGGTTTGAGGAATCATAGGAGCTTTTCCCAGCGAAACTAGATTTACTGCTTCTGCCACGGCTTTTATTCCTTCGGGATACAAAAAGTTGTTGTACAAACTATCTAAGGTATCATTTGGATTCACTGGACAAGTTTTTTGCAATAAAATGGGTCCAGTGTCGAGACCATCGTCTGCCCAGAAGATCGAAAGACCCGCAACTTTGTCACCGTTAATGAGAGTCCTACGGTAAATAAACAATGAGTAAAAATAATTAATTTTCAGTTTTCCGAAATTTTTTTGTTTTTCACCAATATTCCAAAAATTACAATCAAGTTCCTTTTACATAAATAGTAATTTTCTCATAATTAGTAATATTTCTCGAAAAAAAAAGAAAATGGGGGAAAAAAGCAAGTTGGAAGCGCTAAATTAAACAATGATTATTGGAAATTTATAATTGTTATGATTAGGAAAAATAAACATTACAATCGCAATGAAAAGCGGATAGTTGATAAGATTGTGAGATTGATTAATCGTCTTTTTTAATATAAGAATAAAAGTTTCCCTTGAGATCTTTTCAATTTTGGCCTTCTTACTGGTAACTGAATATTAAAAATAAGGGTTTATAATCGAATAAATGTTATAAACAAGTGTAAATAAATAAATAAATAATAAAATAACGAAAAAATGTAATGAAAATAAAATATTAATAAATAACGATAATAGTGTTAAACAAATTGATAAGTGGAGCATGAAATGGAACGTGTTGGTCGAGTATAAAACTGGTTTTTGAAAAGTTTAGTGAGAAACTTGTTTCCATACTTTGTTGTATTTCAATCTACAAGTAACGAATCACGAAATACTGATTAATATTAAGTAATAGCAGAATTATTATTATATACAATATAAAATTCACTTTTCTTGTTAATTTTCCTGAAAATTGTCAATTTTCCGTTTCAAACAATTGTTACGCTTTTACGAAACTTTCTAAATGTAAAAAGAAATTATTTTTTTCCATCTTCAAAATTCCAAATAAGTAAATTTTTTTTTTTGGTCTCATTCTACAAAATTAGATTTTTAGCTTCTTTTTTTCCTTATTTCAAAAACGATGTTTACTTAATTTGAAAAATTAATTTAGACCTAAATTATTCTTATCTAAAAATTAAGAAAATTATTTTTCCCAGTTTTCGACAATTTAAATTTTAAATGATATAAATTTAAAAATAGTCTGTAATAAAGAATTAATAATAATTTTTTAATTGTAACGATTTTTTTTTCACAGGAACGAAAGTTTACCAACTAATTGCACTGGCACCACGATGTCTTGGCAAAATTGATGGATGATAACAAATACTGCGATGTTTCGGATGATTTATTACTTCCATTGGAATAAATTGAGTGCAAAATGGCAGAACATTTAAATCGACGTCAATTTCTTTGTAAATATTGAGTATTTCCGGTAGAGTTTTGCCTTTATTCCGCCAGGCTTTAATCTTGAAGACAGGAACATCGTCTTCTTTTGCTGTACTCGCTGCGTCACAAAGAAACAAGGGTATAAATTATTTATTTATAAATTAATAATTATTTTTCTAGTAATTAAAATTACAATAATTAAATAATAATTAATTTATCACACTCACCAGGGGCCAATTGTTTGAATTAGATTTTAATTAATTTAATTCACCGTTTAAAATAAAATTTAATTTTTTAAATTAATTGTTTAAATTACGATTTCATTGTTAATTTATGAAATTAATAGTTTAAATTAGAATTTGATTTATGTGATTAATTGATTAAATCGGAATTTAATTTATTAAATTCATTTTTTAAATTAGAATTTAACATATATTCAATTAATTATTAAAATTAGAAATTAATTTAATTAATAATGAAATGTGTAATTTAAATTACCTAGTGGATCTTCTCGATTGCCTTTATCGGGAATTGTGAAAACACCAGTGATGAGATGACCATCTTGTTTTAATGATTTGTACACCTCTGCTGCAAAATTGCTTTGTCCAATTATGGCTACTTTTAATTTTGCCATAACTGCCTGTAGTTTGGAAAAAAAAGATATCCAAATGTTATTTTATCAACTAATGAAATTTCTTCAACTCTAATATTCATATTATTTAATATTTCCTTAGACGCAGAAATCAACTATAAATTTAATTTAGACCTCTATTCAGAGTTATTACCTAATTTTGAAAATATTTTCTAATAACAATTTAATTTAAATGAATTTTTTTAAATTTAAACAGATTATTATATTTTATTTTATTTACTTTATTTTATTTATTATAATTTAAAAATTATTCAATTTTTCAGTAATAATTTATTTAAATAAACTCATCAATAACTGTTAAAACATTATATTATCTTTTTGAATTAATTTTTTATCAATTTGAAATTAAAAATTTTTAAATATGTTTTACAATATGATTTTAAAGTATTTGAGTATTAATAATTATTGTTTTTAAATGCAGATTGCATTCAATTCAACTTGAAAGGATGTCTTGATTGAAGTCATACAAATTCAATACAGTACGATATGCACATAATCATTAAGTGGATAACTACAATTTTAATTTGTCTATTCAAAAGATGATATACATAATTATGTACTTCAAATTGAATTGATTAATTAGATCAAAATTTTTCATTTTTTAAAATCCAAATTCACGTTATTCAGTCTATTTAAATCAAAAAAATTTTATTTACATTAATTAGTTAATAAAAAAGATTTTTAAAATTATTTATTAACTTATAATTTATAATTATAAGTTAATAAATTTATTATCGAAATTAGGTAAAAAATATTTTTAATTTATAAACAGGCCGGCCCGTTTATTAATAAAAATAAATTTGATTTTTATGCTTGAATTCACAAAAATACAAAATTAACAAACTACTGTAAATTAAAGAACTACGATTATATTCATTTTAATAATTTTAATGAATTTTATAGCTTAATTAATTAATTTTAATTCATTTCATTCATTTTGATTCAGTTTAATTTCATTATTCATTTAACTGAATAATTCATAAATTCTGAAAACTGAAAATAATCATTTAATAATTTATAATTTAATTTATATTTATATTATAATTTATATTATATTATAAATTAATAATTTTTCTATTTTTGTTATAGTGCACACCAAACTAAAGGCTTTTGTGATTATTATTTACTGCGAATATTAACTACAAAGTGCAAAATACATACCTAATATTTTTAAAATAGAGAACTATCGCACACCTCTGTAGATCCTTAAAAAAGCTGTAACCAATTATGTTATAAGTATATACAGGGGATTTTTCCGCATACCGAACCCAGGAATGAATATTATAGGTTTCTAATATTCTTCCCAAAATAAAATAAAATAAGATACTTGCAAATATTAGTATCTTCGTGCTTTTACAGTTAATAGTAAGCAATCAATTAGAACCAATATTGCAAATTAATTTAAAAAGAAATTAAAAAAAAAAAAAAGTAGAAAAAAATTTCATTCAAATCATTCTTGAAGAAAAAAAATTTTTGACACAACCGTTGCAAATTTTAACGTTTGAATGACAATAATCTACAAAGTTTAATATCTCAAACGATCGAATTTAGATAAATCTGATAATATAAACATATTAATTATTTGAAAAAAAAATAGAATAGCAAATTATTATTTTGTGTGGAAAAAAATGAAAAACTTACCGAACTTGAGAAAAATGAACGTTGATAAAAAATAACTCTATTAATGGACAACATTGAATTGAGATAAAAAAAATGATGACACTGTCTTGAAAGAAAAATTGAATTAATCACTTTCTTTCACTTTCTTCAGACTCTCACGCAGTGTAAATTATACTGCGGCTTGAGTGAAACACTTGTTTTCTTATAGATTAATCTCTAACACTATCTACCGTCAACGAGTTTACTGAACTGAAAGAAAATTCTAGCTTGGTTTATATATACAGTTCTATACTCTTCTTCTTCTTCTTTCTCCTTTTGCTCATTTGCTCTTTCTCTTTTTGTTGATTTTCTTCTGTTTAATATCTCTCATTATTTGACTTTGTCATTGTCGAAAATTCAAATTATCATCATTCGTATAGTTTACGGAAAGAAAAAAAAAGAATTAATAATAAACCGACGCGTGTATTTCAAGTTTGAGGAAAAAAAAAGTGATACATAAAGGTCATGATCTTCGATTAATAATAATTAGATCTGGTTTAAATTAGTTTCTTCCTTAATTTCATTGAGAAAATTCACTTCAATAAAAAAATATTTATTTTACATGATTATTTGCAATTTTTGGAATTTAGAATATTATTAGAAAATGAATAATCGTTGTTTTTTTAATTTTTTAGTATTTTTTGTGAATTCAAGCATAAAAGTAAAAATAAAGTTTTTTTTTATTAATAAACAGGTCCGGCTTGTTTAACATAGAAAAAAATTTTTTTTATTTAATTTCGATAATAATAATACCTAATTATTATTTTTAATTAATTATTTCATTTCGCTACCTAACAATAACAATAATAATAAAGCTGCGATGATTATTATTTATTTAATTTTGATGATAATAATAGTATTTTTTCATGTTTTTGTCGTTTTTATTTATTTTTTATGCTCTAGTTTACATTAAATTATATTTTATGATACATAAATTAATTAATTGATTGATAAATAAATAATTGATTCTTGTTTAGTTTTTTATAGTAAATAAATTCTACGAATTTTTTTTTTTTCGATAAATATACAATATTAGAAAATTAGAATGTAATTGAACAAATAATATAAATTATTTAATATGTGAAAAATATTGTTTAAAGAAATCTTCTCAAAATCTTAATATGCAATATTTTAGTACAGATTGTATATGTCTTAAAAGAAAGGTGAATTAAGATTTTACTTTTATTTGCAAGTAAATAGAGAATGCAGACCGGTTTTATGTTAGACATGTTATGAATGGAAGTTGATATTTGACAAGTATAACGATATTATTATATGAAACTTACATTGTTAATAGAAGCAAAATTCGTATAATCTAATTGTTATATTGATGAAAAAAATTTATTTTTACAAATCACATTTTTGCATTAAATTTACAATATTATACAAAATTTTCGTGATACTTGTTATCTAAAATTATAAAAAAAAAATGTCAAAATATAAATTATTATTATTTGCTACTAATATTATTAATTATTATTATTATTATTATTATTATTATTATTATTATTATTATTATTATTATTATTATTATTATTATTATTATTATTATTATTATTAGAATAGAATTTTAGTTTTCTTAGAATAGAATTTTAGAATTATTATTATTACCTATTATTATTTTTATTTTTATATAATTATTTTTTTTATTTTATTAATTTTTGTTGATAAAATCACACTTCTGAACATTTGTTTAAACATTTTAATGTATAAAACCAGTGAAAACTGGTTTCAAAAAAGAATTCCCCTTTAATCGATCAGGTCATAGGGTGAAAGATAATATATTTACAATGTTGAACTTTAACTAGATTCAGTCAGTTTTGTGTTTCATGAGAAATATTGAAAATTTATGATAAAATATCTAAGTACTAATATGACATTGAAAATGAATTTTATTATCATTCTATATCTACAGTTGTGAATTTTTTTATGTCTTTATTTTATTTTTTTCTTTTTCTTTTTGACATCATTTTCTTGGATAATATACACCTAAGTTAAAGTTCAAATATGTCATGTAAAAATATTTTCTTTCATTTCCATGAAGTTCAATTCAATTTATAATTTTATATCAAATTGTATTTCCATATGTACTTTAGTTTCTTAACTTTTTTTTGTTTATTTTCTATTTTGAAACAAAAAGAACTATTCCAAAAAATGTAATATTATTTTTGAGTGTCGATAATTTTTTATTATTGTCTTTATTTCTAAGCTCAATGCTTTTGTATTTCATTTTGTTATGAATTTGTGGTTCATTATTTATTTAGACGTGTATTTTTTTTTATTTAAGTGTGTGAATAAATATAAAATTAATTAAACATTTAGATTATAATAAAATAATTTAATAATAATTTAATAATAGTTTTACTTATTTTCATGGTTTCATTATTCTAGATACTCATAAGTATTTTTGATTAATCCTTCAAATTGAAAATTGGTGTTCAAAATGCAATTGAAAGACATGTATTGGTATTTTTTGGAAATTTTCTTCCTTCAATTTTCTTCCAGTTTACAGCAGGTAATTAATTTTTTTTTCAACAATATTGTAATAATAATAAAATAAAAATTTAAAAGAGCTACAATTTTGCTGAAAATAATAAAATACACAAAATAATAATAATAAAAAAGAAATATTCATTTTATATAATATATTTTTCCAGAGTTCTCCAGAATCGCTGTATTATGTTGGAGCCGTCGTTGAATATCATCCAATAAAAGGACTTTCTGAAACCGCTGCTTCTTCCAATATTGATAATTATATTACAATTTTGAAAAAGGCCAAGGAATTGAATTCTGTAAGAATTATTAACTTCACAATTAAACTTTATTTATTTGTTTATTTATGAAACAATCCGTACAAGTAGATATTCAAAAAACTATGTAAGTTGCACTGAAAGAATAATTATTTTTTTCAAAAAATTCTCAATTTTCTTTTATTCTTTAAATGATGATATTGTGTGCCTTTACATAATTTACAACAATCTATTAATTCATTAATCCTATTATTTAAAATAAATATAAAAAATTCATAATTTTTTTTTATTCGAAAATAATATTGTAAATTTTTCATTTTTTTTTCAGAATTTAGATATTATCGTATATCCCGAGACTGGCATATTGACAGAATCTGAACATGAAATACTTTTACCTGTCGAGGAGAAGCGAAACCGTTTTTTAACACTCGCACCTACATTTCCCGATATTTCGGAAAAATTAATACCATGTGAAACGAAAAATACAAACTTTTCGACGGTAAATTAAATTAAATTTTAATATATTTAATTATGTTTATTATATTTGTTAGTTATTTCACATTAGTAATTTTTCTCGTACGTCGAGTGAAATTGAATGAAATAAGGAGATAGAGAAAATAAACAGTATTTAAAGAGTTGAGTTCTATAAAAGAAATCTACATGAAATCTTTTTAGGTTTTTCACCTTTTTCATAATTCGATTAATTCAATATATTCATATTAATTAAATATTTCAAAGATTGTTGAATTTACAATGTGAAAAATATAAAAAAGGTAAAGGAATGTTTAAATAAAATTTCATTAGCTTAAGAATAAATTTGTATTCAACATTCCTGAGCTTTTTTTATATTTTTTACATTGCGAATTCAACAATTTTTTAAATATTTGACATCCAAAAATTAATCGTATCATGAAAAAAGGTAAAAAAGGTAACAAATTAGCAAAATAGGTATGACAAAATTTTAAATTGGTGGAAAATTGTGAATAGGTGGCAAACTAATTGAATATTAAAATTTAAAATAAAATTTCGATGTTTTTGTTTCAGATTTTAAAAAAATTGTCA
>JUFY01028437.1:0-98476 GCA_001855655.1 Leptopilina clavipes | reverse complement strand
TCAACCAAGAAGTAGAAGATAAAAAGATTTTTTTCGAGTTAAAAAAAACCGATGTTCTAAATAACCCAAAAAAAGGGAAAAATTCAAAATGAATAAATTCTTGAATTAAGAAATTATTCCTGGAAGAATAACTAAAAAATATTTAAGAGGAAATGAAATAAATTCTCGCAAGGTCAAGCACAAGGATATGGACCACAAAGCGAAAGTAAATGAAGAAAAATACTTTCTACATCATATACTTATCCTATCTCTCAATTTTTATGTCTCATATTATGTCTCGAAAACGAAACCAATTTTTATCGTTTTAGTATAATATATGTACTTATTTAATGCAGATAGAAGAAAATAAAAGTAATCCACTCTATCTTTTGGACGAGCTTATCGCGTTTCTGTGATAACATATCACGTTTAGCGACTGGGATGCTCGAGGCGCTGAGAACGCACAGACCAATAAGTACCATGGTATGTACACCGATTCACCAACACGAGCATGTTACGATTACGTGAACACTGAGTATGTACACGTAGGACATAAATCTTTGTAATAACTCCTGATGTTCCTGGTCCTTCGAGGATGTATGTGCCCTATGCCAAACATTAATTACTCTGTAATTGACCAGCGTCTGCCTTATACTCTATACGCGAAATTCATAGCGATCTCTCGCACAATTTATATATTATACACTGAAAAAAATGTATTTGATTCAAATAACCGATAAGGACTTCTCTATTATCAAATAAATATTTACTTGAATCAAATAATTTTTATTTAAATCAAATAAACTGTAATTGAATCAATAATGTCTGTATTTGAATCAAATATACGATTCAATTGAATCAAATAAAATTTATTTGATACAGGTAAATATTTATTTGTTAATATACAAGTAATTCATTATTTGAATCAAATAAAATTTTCTTTCAGTGCAGTGCTTATTATTTAATTGCTCAAATTTGTTTAAATAATCGATATTTATAAAGTTTTAATTATTGTTTTATTATCTAAATGACACGAGCGTTTATTAATATTTCTCGGACGTAAAAGATTGATGAATAATTATTATATTATAATTATAAAAAATTATTCTTAGAGAAAACAATATCTTTTTTTATAGCAAAAATTTCTTGATCTAAAATTTCGCAGAACCTTGAAATTCCATGAAAATTCTATAGAATTCCAAAGTTCAGTGGAGATTTTATAGCACACATACGTAGAATTTTTTATCCTCCAGGTATTTTTTCATAAAAAAAAATTTACGACATTTTTTTATTAAAACAAAAAGCTCTAAATAGACAAAAATTATTTTCTAACATGCTCGTGTTGGTGAATTTTGGAGAAACATTTCTGCATAAAAAATAAACTGAAGTTTGAAGAAAAATATTTTTTTGAGGATATAATGTTTTTCTACCCACTGTACATATAAAACAAAGCACGACATTTGAAGTAGAGCAAACGCTTTTCAGTCAGACAAACTTGTCAGAGGAAAAAATGCTAGAGAAGAAGTTTTATTATTTTAAAAATAATAAACTCCTTAGAAAAAGAATCGAAGAAGCTAACCAAAAAAACAGATTAAAGATTTTTTATAGTCAATTGGAAACTATTTCGCTATTATTTGAAATAAATCGTTACATCTTCTAAGCAATTTCAGATTATTCACTTTTTCCGGAAGTAAAAGAAAAAACAGAGCTCTATGATAAATAGGTATCATAATTCTGTTTAAGTATTGTAAATAATCAGAGGCAAAATAATTTCCTTTACAAAACAGGAGCATAAATAATAACATATTTTTCTCCTATGAAAATAATGCATTCATTTATGCCATCTTTGAAAAATGAAATATTCCATTCAGTATGTTAAAATCTGTTCTAAAACACTTTCACTTTTCAGGAACACTGAACAGAACTCATTCAAATTTCTCGAAAAATATTCAAAAATTGCAAATTTTTCAAAACTTGACACAACTAATATTTCAAAAAGTCCCCAAAGAATATAACTGTATATGTGAAAGTCCGTGACTTTTCTACAATCACAAAATCCTCAAATATTTAAAAAGAAATTCCATAAAATAAGAAAAATTTTTTTTCAAATTTTTAGTGATAATGTGTACGAAAAAGAATTAAATGAACTAACGAAAATTTTCGAAACTAAATAAATGTGTGAAGTTTAGAGAAAATGAGATTCTATTCAAACTTTATTGTTGGTTTTTGATTTAAAATGGATAAATTAAATGTTCTGTAAATATGTACCATAGAAAGGGTGTTCTTTATAGTATCGCAAAACTGCGAGACGTAAAGATATTCTATTCGCAAACTCAGAAGGATGAACGACTTGCATTATCTATACAGTGTTAGTGGTGAAGGCAAAGTCTAAGATTTTAGTCTCGCTTTTGCCTTCTGGCTAAATTCCAGCCAGAGGAGCAGAAGAGACTGCGCCTCTTGCCGTCTTTTTTCGCTAGAGACATTCTCGTCGACACCCATTTGAAAAAAGTTTAAATGTACAAAACAAATTTCTATTATCGTTTTCCTTCCTCTATAAACAATGGAGCCGCCATTGTTTCCCACATAAAAGCGAAAACTCCAATAAATTTATTTTTTCGACAAAACATTTCATTCGTCAAAATAATAAACTTTTGTAGAAAAAGTTAAATTAATATTTAAACTTAAACAATAATTAAAATTAAAATTCGAGATAATTAAAAATACATTGACAAATTGTAAAAAAAAAACCATGTCAACGACTTTATATTGTTCAAGAGTGAAAAATTACATTTCTCACAGCAGAAAAGATAAATTTTCCTGTGATAAAAATTTTAAATAATTCCTCAAGGAATTAGTAACTAATGTAATTAAAGAGAAAAAAATATTATTGCTTACCACCACAGAAAAAAGGTGATGTACTTTCCGTTGCATGTTATTTTCTACCAATGATACTGCAGGCGATGGCTCCCTCAAATGGTGTAGAATTTGCTGTCTGTTAAAATAACATCACTTCCTTTTTTCTGTGATATACATTTTAAAGTAATAGACAATTAAACAAGCACAAAACAATATTTATAAATTTCACAAAATAAAACAAAGTAAATTTTGAAACAACATAGTGACGTAAAAAATACAAATTTCAAATAAAAATTATATATTTCCTCAGTGCCGGCTATAAGGTAAAGCGCCCCACGTTAGGGGCGCGACGGTGTCTGTGCGAAAATGTTTTCCTAGACCTAAATGGGGGAAGGGGGCAATTGAAATTTTCGCACAAGACACAGAATGGCTGAGGCCGGCACTGATTTCACTGGAACTCCAGTTTAGTGAGTTCACTGTAGTAGAGTGTCTCCAATGAGACACATAACACACCAAAAAAGTTACCGATTTTCCTGCCTAGAGTTATTTTAAACGACAGTAAAATTTACAACATTCATACGCAAAAAAGCTATTCCTACCTACCACAGATCTATTTAATTCAAACCTCTACTTTTAAAATACACACATACAAGCACTCCACGGTCCTCTCACAAACCGCCCAGGTGCAAAAGCCTAAACTAGGGCTAACGCGTTCCGGAACGGGTTGCCGTCACCTGAACTCAAAACCACACAAATTGCTGAAAGAAAAACTACATTAGTCCCTAAATTAAATCTACAAAAGAAATTCAACTCTCAAATTAGAATAATCTACATATTGATATAATAGAAAAAAATTTAAATCTAAAAAAACGTTACAAATTTAATTTTAAATATAATTTTTAAAAGAAAGAAAAATTACTTAAAATTGATAATAGAAAAAAATTTAAATCTAAAAAAACATTACAAATTTAGTTTTAAATATGATTTTTAAAAGAAAGAAAAGTTACTTGAAATTGAAAAAAATTACAAAACATAATAAAATATAAAAGACAAATGACATATAAGCACATAAAAACATTTTTAAAAATACATTGGAAAAATAGAAATTTCTGTGGTAATAAAAATTACAACAAAATAATATATTTTTCCAATGGTGTCACTATGTTGTTAATTCCTTCCCTGTTTTTTAAATTTAAATATTTGAATAATTCGAATAAATTAAATTTACTAATTATAAAGCTAATAAATAAATAGATTAATTTTAAAATATTATTTTAGAAAATTAAAATGAAACTCATAATATATGAAAAAATTAATTTTTAAATTATAGTTTGATTTGAATTGATTTTTTTATGTATATTTAAAAAAATCGATTCATGAAGTATATCTTTTAAACAGGGAAGGATAAAAGTAAGTAAAAACTGTTTGACTAATGACTTATTGAACGGTGAATCCCACGTTGGTCGATGGATGCTATGCCATCCCGAATATCCCTGTAACTGGGATGAAGCACTTCTGCACAGGTCGGGAGTATATTTCCGGACTACCCAACATTTTGAATAGTCCAACAATATGCAGGGGCCGCTTTTCTTCGTCCACATCGCTCCTTCCTTCAGGTTGTTCTATGCGATTGATTGGAATGAACTGAAAAAATAAAATTATTTAAAAATTAAGTTATATAATTATAATTATTGATTAAAAATTTTTTTTATTTCTTAAATTGAACAAATAGTAAGAAAAAATTTAAGGCTTTTATTTTTAAAAACTATCATAAATATTTTATAGTTTAAGGGAATAAATAAATTTTAATAAATTGCAGTTACCCTTGGTTTTATAAATTAGTTACTTATCAAAAACAACTAAAACCAATATTAAAAAATTTTAATTTAAATTTGCATAATTCGAAACCAATTTTAAAATTTGCATAAAAGTAACATAAAAAATGACTTACTGCGATAAATTTCCGCATAGTTAAAGGGATCCGATGACAGCATTTCCTCTCATCAAATGGACGAATACTCTCCTCAAGACGAATCTTCCCTCTGTCGGACGAACAGCCTGAAAATATTTTTTAAATAAAGATGTAACTGTATGTAAAATATTAATTTTTAATGAATATGTTTTATTTTTTATTTATTTAAATTTATTGAAATTAATTTTAAATAAATAAAATTGATTCATGAAATGTCTCTAGAAGGAAAGGGTTTAAAAAATCAGTAAAACCAACTTTTTGAAAACGAATCATTGGTCTGTGAATTCCCACGTGGAGGCGATGCGATCCCACTGTATCACCCCTTCTGAGCCACCTCCGAAGATCCCTGACTCTTGATTGCCCTTCTGTGCCCGGTCGGGAGTTACACTGAACCGTAAAAAACGCCAGTGTGCAGGGACCACGTTTCTTCTCCTACATCCTTTCTGCCCTTAAGATTCTTATTTGTCCATGAACTGGAAAATTAACAATTTATTAAACAATGAAACTGTAAAATTGTTTTCCAAAATAATATACATTTTAAACAACTTTGAAATCAATTTTTAAATTTGTTGTAAAATTAATCAATAAAAAGATTAAATAATAATTTCAAAAGAAAATATTTTAAAATGTAATTATTCAATAATAAAATTTTTAAGTATTTTTAAATTGCTGCGTTTATTAATTTGTTTTGTAAAATTGGTTAAACTGTAAATAGTTAAATAATTGAATTATTTAAAACGAATGGTAAAGAGAAATTATAGTGCAATAAAAATAAATAACAATTATTGGTGAGACTGCCTTTACCGTGTCTTGCCCACATGGACCGTTACTGTCACATTATTCGTATGGGCTACAACAGTCAGACAGAAAATCCCGCAACTACTGCGAACTAGCTTTGCGAAATAAATTTTAATTGCAATACGGCGAACAAAATCCGATTAATTCGAAGCAATTTCACTTAATTTTTATTGGTTCACATGACTCTATGTTATCTCGTAAAACGCCCGAAAATAGTACATGAAAATTTCAATTCTCCGCGTTGTCAAATTTTAGCTCCCATTGATTTTAACTTCAAGTTTCCTACCAAATTCTCAAAACCGCTATACCCGTTTACCGTTGTCAGTAATTTCCTACGAAGAAAGCTAATTCTATTTGCATTCTAAATTTAACCAACATTTCTTATTTTATTTTCCATGTTCTAAATTTACATATTTTAAAAGAATTTTCATTTCTTTACTGCGTTTGAAATTTTATGTTTTATTTTAGAGCATCATTCTATAATACTTTTATATAAATGTTTAATTTACCCCAAATATTATCAAAGTTTTTAATTAATAATGCATTAGACAAACTTCATTTACGAAGCACAAAGAGATGTTAAATGAACCTATGAAGTTAAAAATAAAATAAAAAACACAATTCTTATTTTAATCAAAAAAATATTAAATTAAAAAAATGTAAGTCTCATTGTACTGCATAAAAACCTAATGCCATCAACTCTTGTTTATGCAACTATATGATGAATCACGACAATGAAAAAAGACAGACAATTCGTTTGCATCAACTGCTCATTGTCTCATGGTAAATTGAATGTGGATTTCCCAGAGAAGTGTTCACTAACTTTCTTCTCATTAATTGCAATTTGAGCTTAATTACAGAGATTTTCGGATGATTAACAACGCGCAAAGCAAAGAATGTATAATATGTTCTATTGACTATACATATTTCATCACGCAGAATCGAACTGTAAAGTGTCTGCTTTGGCTCTCCTTGATATTCACAGGCGTAATATTACCATTATTGTCAGGGATTGCATATATACCTAGAATATAATTTCTCTAGGAAGTGCAGCACTTGCGACAAGCGAGAAAAGCGCTCATTATTCGAATGGACAAGTTAATTAATCAAACTCCTCTCATCGTATAATTTTAGCGCTCGCTTTATTTGCATGACAAAACTATGAATATCTATATATAGATAAAACGAAGACGAATCACCCACTCTTGTTATCATTTTATCATTATATGCATTCATGCAAAAACTTGACACAAAAATGAGTGAATCATAATAATCACAATAAGTTAATGGGTACCTTACCCATTAAATAATATTTTTTAAAATTGAATAAAACTTTAAAAATATTTCCTTATTTTTGTCCACATTGAAAATTTTCAAACTTAGCAAAATTAAAAAAAGAATTAAAAATTAATTAATTAAATGATGAATGTACTACTCACAAATCGTTAGTGGTCATAGCGAAGAATCTTGCCCTTGACACCTCACACAGGAGCCCATTAGTCACCTTTTTTCCAAAAGAATGGAAAACTGCCGGACACTGTTCTTACTCCATCAACGACACGAACAATTACTTGCTGCAAATAAAAACCGAATGAATAAATCAAATTACTCCCGATATTAAATAAAAATTTGTTTTCTCCGCTAATTTAGCCAGGAAAACCATCAAATTTATATGATTTTTAAGCAAGTTGTATGAAAAATTGACAAAAATGAAAAATCGCACAAACATCATAACCTCAATTCTTGTCAATTCTCATATATCGATATTTAACATATAAAAATTTTTTTTAACAAATATTTTACGAAATAAAGTACTTTTACGTTCCTTAGCAGGCATTAGGCAGTTAAATATTGTAAAAATAAAAAAGAATAATACCTTTTTTTACGAAAAATGGAAAACTGCCCGGACACTGTTCTTACTCCGTCAACGACACGAACAATTACTTGCTGTAAATAAAAAACGAATGAATGAAGCAAATTACTTCCTATATTCAGTAAAGATTTGTTTTTTCCGTTTATTTAGCCAAGAAAACCATCAAATTTAAATGATTTTTAAGCAAGGTGCATGAAAAATTGACGAAAATGAAAAGTCACACAAGCGCCATAACCCCAAATTCTTAAGCAATTTCCATATCGATATTTTACATACAAATATTTGTTTTTTAACAAAAGTTTTACGAAATAAAGAACTTTTACGTTCCTTAGCAGGCATTAGGCAGTTAAATATTGTAAAAATAAAAAATAATCATACCTTTTTTTACGAAAACTGGTGAGCTTGCCGAAATGCTTCCGTCTCTGCCAATGACACGAAGTTGACGAAGTTGCTGCAAATAAAAATTGAATGAATGAAGCAAAATTCTGTCAATTGTTAGTAAATATTCCTTTGTTTTAAATATTTAGTCCAAAATTAACAAATTCATATAATTTCCAAGCAAATGAAATATTGACGAAAATAAAGGTGGCGAAAATGCCATAACCACAATTCAAGAGAAGTTTCAACATTTCGCTTGCAACTTATTTATTTAACATATTTCAACTAATTAAACAATATGCACTCTTCTTAAAGAACATTGAGCACCAGAATATTGTAAAAATTAAAAAAATTAAGAACAATTATACCTTCTTTTCGACACGTTTCGACACGCTGTGACACGTCCCTTCCAACAATAGTCATATATATGTATATCATGTCCTGTAAACAGAAATGGAACGAATGAAGTAAATTGCACACATATCTCAATAAATCTTCATATTATTCTTCATATTTTGCCTAAAAATCGTCAAATTTATATGATTTTCAAGCAAATTACATGAAAAATTGACGAAAATTGTCACAATTCATAGACATTTTTCAGATTGATATTTAAGCAAGAATTATTTATCGATTTACAAATGTTTAATAATCAAAGGACTCTTGCACTTCTCACTAAGCAATATGTACACAAATTTATTATAAAAATCAATAATAATAATACCTTTTGTCTGATTAACGAAGAGCTACACACACTGTTTACTTGTTTCTCACGTAAAAACACAAAGTTAGTTGAAATGTTGAACTCTGTTGACCTCTAAGTCAAACGATATTTTGATTGGCTCCCGAACGTGGTAACACTGAAGTTATACTTTCCCGCTAATATTTTAAAGCTATCTCATTGGTCGAGGCAAAAGGACGCGAACAATTAGAACCAATAACAAAGCTTCATTTTGTAGGGGAAGTAAATTCAAAATTACAAAAATACATTATTTCCTTTTCAAATGAAAATAATAATAGTTTCAAATATTTAAATTGTAATTAAAGAAGTTTCATTTCGAAATAAATAATTTTTAATTGTTTTATGAAAGAACTAGAAGGTATTTTTTTTAATTTCACGTTTTTCTTATTGATTAAATAATAATTATAATAATAAATTATTTAAATTGTATTTTTCTTGCTTGTTTACTATTAATTACTATTTTTTTATTATTTTTGAAAATTTACCAATTTACGCAAAATTTAACTGTTTATTTTTTAAAAAGATGGCTTTATACTGAAAGAGGTTGTGACCCATAAATCCTTTTGCCACTAGGGCGAGCATTTCGTGGTAATAAACGCAAATCCTCTCAAGAATCCATCGATCCTAAGATATATTTTGCGTAAATGAATATTCAATATTTAAATTTTCCAAATTTATGCAATTTTCTCTAATAACTTTCTGCTTTTTTAACGACTTTAATTAAAACACAATTAAATTATTATATAAAATTATATGTCAGAAATTAAAAGATTTGCAAAAAATAAATTTATGTAAATTTTCCATACGAGCACAGTCAATTAAATCTGTTTATCATTTAAATAAAATGCAATAAATTCTATTGATGAATTTAAAACAATAAAAATTGTTTAATTAAATTTTTATAAAATTAATAAAAATTTTAGCAAGTTAAATTTAATTGTAAAAATATTATTTCCTGATACGACTCTGATTCAAAATTACCACCTGCTTCTATAAATAATGAAAATTTCCATCTTTGGCAAAATTATAGGGAAAATTCTTTTTACACATTTTACAGATAAATTATATATCTTGCATTTAAAAAACAAAAAGGAAAAGAATTCCTCTTGTCAAAGAAAAAGGAAAAATTTAGTTTAAATTATAAACACTTACGGATTTCAGGGCCTCTAATAATGATAATAATAATATTGTTTATCTCGTGGGAAAAGGATGCTGAATGTCAGGTGTATGCATCTCCTTCATTCATCCTACAGTTTCAATTCTCGTATAATATGACATAATCAAACCGCGAGAGATTCAAAACCCACGCAGTTCGAGTTTTCATGAGAGTTCATCTATAGCGGGAAATATAATTTATAACAGGCTTCTCTCAAATTAACAAATCATAATGTAAAATAAATGACTCTCACCTACGTAGAAAAACCATATTCTTATTCTTTTTATATCCTTTTTCCTTTTATGGAAATTGGCTTTTCGCACTTGAGTCATTTACCGGTTAAAAAAAAACCGTTTGCAACCTACAATTCCATAATTATTCACATAGAAATTCTCCGTTCACGAGAATTGGTTTAAAAATAATTTTTTTCCACATTTCCTTAATTTACGATCGTCTTCTTATCATTGTAGAAATTTGAATTTGACCTGTAAAAGAAATAAAAAATAATAAAAATCTGAATAAATATTACAAAAATTTCATAAATAAAAGAAAAATAAGTAGCAAATATCTTTTACATAGTTGATTAATAATTAATTAAATTGAAACCTGCACATAAAAGTTTAAAACAATTTTTTCAAAATTATTCCTATATTTAAAGCAAATTTAAATTAAAAAGATATTTTTATATTTTCGATATCCGTTAAGATTTTTTATACCATTTAAATAGCGTGAAAATTATTACTTTCATAAAAACCAAACAGCGAAGACCTTTAAAAATAAATATTCAATGAAACTATTTATATTGGCAAAAAAAAACTTTAAAAAGAAAATGAATTCATAAATCGAGCTCGTTACTTTGTACTTAGCATTTTTTAAGACTTTTTAGTGTTTTATCGAAGCAATCGTAAAAGAAAAGCGTTTTCTTCGCTTATTTATTATTTTAACAAAAATTAATAATTTGTTTTAAAAAAAAATCCCTACGATTTATTGATCGAACGTCTTTTTGATTAAATCTGCGAAAACAAGTTTGACTATCTCTCTTAAGGAAGAAATTGGACTCATAAGCGTCAGGTGAACTTTCCTTGAACGAGATATGAAGACATCAACGAAGAAGAAGAAAGCTCATCCCATTCGGTGTGTGAAGCAGTACGTTGCACGAACATCTCGTGGTGCATGCAATTCTATCATACCCCTGGAAAAAGAAGGTGAAACACGAAAAATCCATTAAATAAGAGAAAAAAACGTATAAGAAAAAATTTATATACAGAATGTAGAAAATAATTTTCTACTTTAATTGCAAATTTTATATTATCAATAATTATAACATTTTATATTCCGTCAATTTGACAATAAGGAAAATAAACAAAAAAATAATGAACGAAAATTCAAAATTACCGAAAAACTTGTAAAATAGCAAAAAAAAAAACTGTCTCCGTCTCAAAATTCTTCTGAAAAAGAAACATATTTTAATATTTATTTCATGATATATTAACAGAGAAAAATTACTCTCATGAGATTTCCAAAAGCCTCAAAGGAATTTGTCCATTATTTTATTAATTATTATTTTTAATTTTATTTGATTTATTTTAAATAAGTGTATTTTACTTATATTATCATTTTTTGAAAATAATTTTTATAATTTGTGAAAATATAATTCTCCATCTACAATAATAATTTCCCTACTGAAGAAAAATAAAATACAAAAGTTTATCAACTTTTGAGACGTAAGAAACTCTTTCCATTGTCACAAAGTGTAAAATTATCTCTCCCAAAGTTTTAATTAATATTAATATATAAAAGTTCTCAGACAACGGGAATAGCGTAGAACAGAAAAAAAGAATAAATAGCAAAAAAGAAACAACTTTTTTTTCGAAAACTCCTACCATTTATAATTTCCTGTCATCATAAATTGACAGGAAATATTTATCGTTCCTTAAAAACAACTTAAAACTCGCTTCCTTAAAACTGTAATTTGCATTTTGGTAGTAAAATCTCGAAAAGTTATAAAACTGTACAAACAGATGGTACAGTTTTATAGTAGATTATTCGTCACTAATAAGCCATCGAGTACAAGAGAAAACGGTGAGAATTAATCTGAAGGGTTTTATGCAGGACGGAAAATTAAATTCTTAAGAGAAAAGATTTAGATGCTTTTTGTTGGCGAGTTTTATTTATGGGAGAAGGAAATTCGAGAGTGAGATGGCGGCGTCTACTCAAGACGGTCACGGGTGCTGTAAATAATTCGCGAGTGGCTGTCGTAAAAGTCGCTGAGTTTTTCTCTGATATAAATCACTCTTTGCAAAAGCTTGTTGTAAAATCTCGTAACATTCCTATTCCTCCAGTTCAGCAACAGAATGCGATATGCGGTAAATGTCCATTTCGTTATTCAAAAGTCCTCTCTGTATTGTATAAAATTCAATGTTAGCCATGTCAACATTTCAGATCTTTTACATTTTTTCTAATGGAAAAGACGTGTCATTTTTACTTCCATTTTTTCCTATAGACCAAAAGACAAAAAGAAAATCAGTCATATCCACAAAATACGATTAACCGAAACTGACAAAATTTCTCTCGCTTGGAAACTAAAACAAAATGTTTTTTAAATTAGAAAAATTACATCACTATAAGTATACAAAATTGATAATCAATTTTCCAAAATATCAAATCGATGAAGTAAATGGAATTTAGATTTGAAAGAAAAGACAAATAACTAAAGTAACATAACAATAAAAAAGGATTTGCATAGAAAGTCCTTTTATGTCATTGCATGATAAAAATGTTCGATTTGTAGTCAAAGTCTGTGCCCGACGAAGTCGTAGCAAAGTATCGCGAAAAAGTAACTTTTGCAAAGGCGATAAATCATCATGAAATTCGCTCAAGCTGACAGCCACGTAGTTTTACAAAGGCTAGCACGCAAAATGCAAAGCAGCAACGGCGAGGCTTGCACCGCAATTAATTAGCGTTTCGTGATACCTTCTTACTTGTGTATGTGCCGAAGCATTTTTTTTTTATTTTCTTTTTCTTTTCTTTACCCTCCCCTCCGAAGTCTAGAGTAGAGGCTAAACAACCCTCGCGATAAGGTGACGGCCGTTCGACGATCCGGGCGGACACGTAACGCCGCTCATGGGACGATGTTAAGTTCTTTATCTCAACGCGAACGGATCAATTCCACTTTCACGAAACTCAACCTTAGTAAATCAAATTAGAAAACTCTTCTTTACCCTTCAAGCGATCAATTTTAAAGTCACGAACTAACAATTTTTCCAGTTAAAA
The DNA here is from genome assembly GCA_001855655.1 of Leptopilina clavipes. Classification (NCBI taxonomy): domain Eukaryota; kingdom Metazoa; phylum Arthropoda; class Insecta; order Hymenoptera; family Figitidae; genus Leptopilina; species Leptopilina clavipes. Next base: position 85,449 of record JUFY01028437.1, on the reverse strand, counting down.
TCTATCATTATCGAAAATGACACAAAATCCTTGAATTCTACAAGAATACAATGATTTATTCAAATATATGTACACCGTGCCAATTTTACTAAAAAAAAGCAGGGTACGAATTTTTCCTTAATATGTACAATTTTTGTTTTCATTCACATTGCCTAATTTTCATACTATCATCCCATTCTCTCGTACACAATTTGACATTTGTGTTTTTATTGGAAGATTTATTATTTTTATATATTTCACTTCGTTGATATTTAAATTTTATATAGATTTATATATTTCACTTTGTATATTTATATTTTTCACTTTGTGTATTTAAAATTTTTAGTTCGTATATTTATATTTTTTAGTCCATATATTTATATTTTTTAGTCCGTATATTTATATATTTCACTTCATATATTATTTAGTTCGTATCTTTGTATATTTTTCACTTAGATATATTTTAGTTTTAATCTTTTTTTTAAATGTCTGTTTATGTTTCACTTTGAATTTTTTGAATGACTCAAGTCAATTTATCACAATAGGAACTCCAAGTTATGATACTTATCTTGATATTGCTCTGTAGTCGTCGGAAAATATTAGCAAATTCCGTCATTGAAGTGAAATTGTCCCTACATATTTGGCCAATTAGGAATGTTTTGCACATTTCGAAGTATATGATAATTGAGATGGTGTCGATCACGATTTTCTTATGAAGCCTGATGTTGGTGGAGGACCGACGAATTTGTTAGTTATAGGTGCCGTTGGATCCACACCAAAATAAGAAGATGGTGACGTTAAATTATTTTGATATGAGTTCGATGGTCCCGGTGTCGATGGAGCGGAAACTCTATCAATCGTAATATTCTGCGGCATTTGAGCATCTGCCTGAATGCCCATTGAACCGTAAATTTCCTTAAGCATCAGCAGCATCGTATCTTCCGATTCCCTGAGAAAAATGTTTCAGTTTAGTAAAAATAATTCTAAAAATAATTCAAATCTTTTTTTTTCAAAATAAAATCAAACTCTTTTGAATAATATGTTTTAAGGAAATTAAAAAATCAAATTTAGTGAATATTTTAACATATATATCTAACAATAATATTACCGTTCATAGCAATTAAAAATTCTAGATTAATTAGAAAGGAAAATAAATATACTTGAAGAGTAACAAACCAATAGCAAACGTGACTTGTCAGTGCGAAGATGTACTCATTTATGTACTCGAAAGGCGCCTCTTGGAGTACATAATCGATTCTTCGACCACTATTGAGATTTCCCACTTTAACATCATCTCCGCCGTCCTCGTTCTGCACCTCAGGCTCACTTGGTGAATGAATTAATTGCTCTTCAACGACTTTATTGATTTCCTTCTCAAGTGTCTGATTATCTGGTTTATGAAACATTGCCAGTTGATAGACCGAGTTCCATGTACTCTTAACAGAATCCAGAAACTTTTGTTTCAAATCAGCGCCGACTCGTGCCATTGTTTCTTTCAACTCTGAAAATTTAATAAATTTAATAAATTACCAAAAAATTATTTATATTAATTTATTTAAAACTTTTCAAACAAACCTTTTTGTCAGTGAAATAATAACATCAAATGAAAAAAAAAACTGAAAATAGCTAACGGATGAATTGAAGAAAGTAAAGCAGTAAAGATAAATATACCTAGATGCATTCGTTTTCTGCCTTTATGATGTGGTATGAGTTTAGGTCGATACTTATAAGCGTCAGGATTGATGAGAGATTCAACTCTATAGGCAACTGGATCAAAGGGATGAAAGATGTTGAAGAATGCCGGGCACGTTGGCAAAGTAAAATCCTCGCCGAGTGTATCAATGCCTCTGACAGTCACGAACATTCCAATTGGACTTCCAAGAGCGAAAAAGGCTTTAGGATGAAATGACAATTGTGGATAGTGAATGTAAGGTTGTCCGGTTCCAGCCGCGCCCATAACGTAACTTACTTTTCTGCTCAAATTCTTTTTCTGAATGGAAGCTATCGATTCAGATCCGGCACACTCGGCTTCCTAAGAATTAAATAAAATATTTTTATTTCAAAAAAAATACGAATCTTGTTTCTGGTAGATTTTAATTATTTTAATTACTCACTTCATTAATGTCATCAAGTTTCTCCTCGGGAGGTGGATTCTGATGGCATAGAAGATCAAAGAGAATTAAACTTCCAAGTGAATGCCCTCCTAAATATACGTTTCCGTTAAAATTTGAATTTCTTTCATTAAACAGAGAGAAGAGTCGATTTAACTCGCTGCCTACGACTCTCATGATAGTCTGACAATAAATAGGGCTTGTGTAGAAGAGAATATCAAGTAACGTGTCATTTGTGAAATGACGAAGTTTCGGTATACTCGTCAGAGTAATTGCTTGTAATTTTTTGTCGATTCCAGTATCCTCTGAATGTAATGTTGCATGCCAAGATATTGGCAAGACTTCTATTCTATTCACTACGCCCTGATCGCTTGCTGATCGATAATGAGATTGCACTAATTGCAAAGAGATACTTCGGAATTCATCAACTGCAAAAAGAGTTTATTTTAGAAATTAAACATTCTGTTAATCAAATTAGAAATAATTCCTCAATTATTAAGAAAAGAATTTCAAAATTCGTAATTTTTTTTCTTTAATTGACTCACCAACTTCCTCGACAGATCTGAATTTTAAATCGCAGACACTGCCAATTCCATGTACCAAGAATAAAAGATGATCCACTTTCTCTGGCTCGCCTTCCTCGATATGAAATTCATCAACTCCTCTTTTCACGACCCTGGGCCTCTTATTGCTTCCCTGTAAATATGTACTGTCCTCTGAACCCTGAATAGGTCAGGATTCGAACAGAATCGTGCATGTGTTACATCAAAGATGAGTGAGGAATTAATAAAATGATTGAAAATGAAAAACAAGTGCAAACATTAAATAAATATTCACACAAAAAGGCTCTCGATTATCCTCCAAATTACAATTTTCTATTTATAAAATATTTAAATATTTATATTTACTCTTTTTTTAATTAATTTATTTTTATATTGACTTCCGTTTCCTAATTATCATTAAAATACATTTTCAATTTATGTGGTATGAACATTAAAGAAATGAAAATTTGAAAGATAATCATGAGATCCAATAAAGAAAAGCAGTTAAAAAATTTAAAAGTACTCACTGGACCAGACAATTCCGGTGAGGCCGTTTCCAAATAGTGAACTTGGACTGTGGGACTGTGAAAAATAATATACTCTCCATTGTTCAAGTCGATTTTTCGATTCCAAGTATTGTTATTGCACGCTTGTTTATATTCCTCTTCAAATTTTACCGCTACACTTTCTTCATAAGGCGTATATCTTGATTCGGAAGAACCTTTATAAAACCAAGAACATCTTCTCACTTCCGTTGCTGGTCCTGGCCAATAAATTGGAATTCTTTCACGTCTCAGAATATCAACATCGTAACGACCACCATCGGTTGCTACCTTCGTTTCAGGACTGATTTCATTGGAATTATGCACCTCCTCTAAATTAAGACTGTCGTGCATAGAAAGTGGAACCCACAGGACTTTGGATTCGACTTCCTTTCGGAAAAACCAATGGTGGTACACTTGTCTATACTGCATTCGTTTTTCTATTGGTCCAGCAGCCTAAAAATTCACAAATCATAATTAAAACTACAATTCCTTTTACCAATTAATGGTGGATTTATAATTTCTAAATAAAAATGTCTAAAAGAAATTATTTTCTTCGATAGAACTCTATTTGTCGACGAAAATAAATAAAAATTTCTCATCAAAAGATTCAAACATCTATTGATAAGAATTTTATGACTCACCAAATTTTCCAGACTCTGTGGCACAGTGCCTTGCGTCACACGGCTCATAGGATTCACTGATGTTTGAACAGGATTGAGCGTCGCTGTTCCTGTCGATTGTGGAAGAGTGCTGATTGTAGACGAAGACGAATAACCACAAGTGACGTCAACATTAGTAATATTATCGCTTAAACTCTTGACATCATGTTGAGGAAACGATAAACTAGCAAAGGGATCATTTCCCGCTTGATTTAATTGATTCGTAAACTGATTTGGATTATAAAATGTATTAGCTGTATGAGAATCTCCGTAAATTGGATTCAGAACCGTATGCTGTGAATTCTGAATAATATTCCAATTCGAATGTGGTATCTGTCCAAGTGGTTCATTCAAAACTGAATTCCCAGGATGAAGATTTTTATCAACACTGATCAACTGTGGAGCATTTTGATTTGAATAAGCCAGAGGATTATAAAAAGTTGGTATATCCGAACTTTCAACAGGCGATGACTGATTCACAGTTGAATGATGATCATCCAAGAAAAAGCTGGCAGTTGATAAATTCGTTACTGAATCTGTGCTGAAACTTTGTTCAGGTCCTGAGAGAGAAACTTCCGAGATTGGTGCATTTAAATCAATTTCCGTCAGCACTTCTGATGACTTTCCACTTTGATCTTTGTCAAAATTGCTCGTCAAATCGGTGAATTCTCTCTTAGGATCATTCAATTTATCTTCCGAATTAATTCTTGACGTAATTTCAGAAACTTCTGTGGATAAATCGCTTGTTTTTTGAGCTGATAATTCCTCCTTTTGCTCGGCTATTAAATTCTCCAATTTTTCAGTGACTTTTGCAGCAGAAATTGGAGTGAAGGTCTTATCATCACTGATAACAGTGGTGGGAAAATTTTCCTGTTCCTGCGAATTGAAGAAATCTTTTTTCTGTTCAGTGTTTATGGGATTGAAAACAGGTCCCGAATAACTGACTCCACTTCCGGGATAAATGAACGGAGATTGTTTATCATAAGTGACAAAACTGGAAAAACCAGTACCAGCTGGTGTATTCTGTGGGGTTAGTGGTTCCGGAATTCGTGCAGGAATTGCTTTAGGTGCAGAGGAAAATAATCCGATTTTCGGTGGAACGTTTGATGAAGAATACAATGAAGAACTTTGAATTGAAGTTGGAAAATTTGTGGAAATAATGGGTGTTACAGTGGGACTATTATTGAAAGGACTTTGAATGGCACTTTCTTGATTTGAGGAAGGTCCTGTGCTTATTTGCGATGATGGTGGATTGAAGTTTTCAGTTGGTGTAGATGCATTTGGATTGAAGAATTGAGAAGGTGGAGCACTGACTTGAGGTGGGAAAATTGGAGCTGTTGGTACAGGATATTGTTTCGATATATTCGATGTTATATCCGGAGGTGGTGCGTACTTTAGTCGCTTTTGATTGCCTAGACGATACGATCCTGCGCCTAAAAATAAATAAATTATTTTAGTGTTTATAATTACTTGAATTCTTTTAACATTGAAAGAACTTTAGAAACGATTTGAAATTTACACAAAGAATCAAAAATTATACTCACCACCACTGGGAGGGAGTGTCGCAGGTGGCGGTAAATGCTGAGGAGCAACTGGATTTGGTTCGAATCTCGGCAGACCAGAATCGAATGGATTTGTGGCTACGAAATTTGTTGAACCAGCAGGAGGGCCGTAAGGATTTTGTCCATAAGGATCCACATGTTGTACAATTTGTTGAGTTTCTTGATGATCCTGTTTGCTATTATCTCCCGTAATTGAGGACAATGATAAATTTGGCAATGACGACAGAATAGAAGTAAAATAACTTTGCTTCTGTCCCTGCGGTGTTGATGTCTTCTGCTCTTCTGGAGAAGAAGATGAAACAAGCGTAGTTCCTGATGAATAATCCACTATTGGGTTTATCGGTGCCGACAATGGATTAGCTAAGTTTGGTCCTGGAGTTACCTCTGGTATCAAATCTGCAAAAGAATAAAATGAAACATTAAAATACTTCTCTTCATTTAAATCAAACTTAAAATACAATGAAAACAATTTCCAATCATTTCCCCCAGTATAATATTATGAATTATGAAACGAAGCCATTTTCAAAGGAAATCTTTTAGAGGGCAATAATTTATTTAGATAATTCGACTGTAACCTAAATTCTTAAAGAATATTTCATCAAGCGTCAATATTGAACCGGATGTTTTATGCCTACATATAGGAAACGACATTGATCTGATAAAAAGATGAGTGAAAATTTCAACTACTTTCGACAAGACACAATCATAACAGGATGAGATAATATACACCTTTTGTAGAATTTTGTCTCACTTCTTTTTCTTTTCTTTTGATGCTTGTCTTATGTCAAACTTACACATTACAATCTGGTACACGTAACTACACAAAGAAATGAAAAAATAAAGACCAATTGTGCAATGCAATTCGTCGACACCCAGGTTTACTTTTACGTCAAAGAATCGCAATGAAACACGACCTGTCTTTTGTATACTCAACTATGGACTTTATAAGTAGGAGCTCATAACTAATAACTAGTCAGTTTCCATTTTTTGGAATAGTCGCGATGTTCGTCCGAATAGTGAATTTGTTTCTTCTCATTTTATCAGTGAATTTGTGTATTATACAGGGGAAAAATTCATCGATTAATGATTTAGATTATTGGCAATTAAAAAGATTTTTAAATCAACAAATTTCACTTTTGAAAAATAATAAAATAGAAATAAATGCACCGCTCAGAAAATTAATTAGAAAATTTGATCAATCAATCGATGGAAGTTCTGATATTCAAGAAGACAGTGAATTTTTCTTGGGAAATATAAAATGCTGGAGGTTTGATAAATTTTCTTACAATTCCATGAATTAAATTTAATTAATTACTAAATTAAATATATAAAATTTGTTAATGAAGGTTCAATATCGAGAAGAAAACTGTGAAAGTTTCGGAAGAAGAAAATAATCGTTTTATGGATTTTGTATGGACATTTAAAGATGAAAAAAACGCAACAGGTGATAATAAAAATAAAATTAAAAGATACCGTTTTTATAATGAACGTTTATCAATGAATGAAATAATACTATAATCAAATTTCCTTGTAAGAAATGAAGTTATCAGTTAATCATAAATCACTTCCTAACTATAAAATAAACATTTTCTAAAGAGAATAATAATGATTCAAAAGTATATTATTAACAACTCTGATAGTTAAGACAAATATTGCAAATTGCATAAGTTCAACAAAACAAAAAATAAATTTTAAACATCATTTTTATTTATTAATTATCTTTACCGATATCGATTAACTTTTTTATCCCCTTTGAGTCAGGTTCATCGTTCATCTAATTTTAGAACATGAATCAATTCAAAGTGAATAAAAAAAATAGATTTATAGTAATATAGTGTAAAATTTCACACTCTTTATACAGCATATTATAATTTTTAATTTATTTTAGAAAATTAAAAAAAAAAACTAAAATTAATTCAACCTTTTTTAGTTACTGCCTCAATTCCTATGAATAACAGAAGCACATTTTTATCGAAAACTACAATTCCTGTTGAAAAAAGGAGCGAGGTGAAAATTTTTTATTATTTTATTTTTTTGAAAGTGCGTAAAAAAAATCTCATTTCGATTTGTATTTTTTATAGTTCTATTTTGTTGTTCATTGCAATATGCCAAATGACAAAGAAAATTCAATCAAGGAGATGAAATTAATCAACGAAAATAATTCGAATTTTAAAGCTTCTACAAACATTTCAGGACAATATCACAAATCTCACGTAAGTTAAAATTCAAATAATTAATTTCAAATTCATTATTATTTAAAAATTCAAAGTTGATGAAAGACAAACTAAACGGCAATAATATTGATTTCCAATAAAATTGTGCAAGAAACGGAATTCCTTGTTTTTTCTCACATGGCCAAAGAAATGACGCAGAAATCCACAAATTGTTTAGAATTATTTCACAATCAATATCACAAGTAATCAAAGTTTGTTTATATTATTTAAGGAGTCAGTGTCACCTCACTGTGATCTGTATTTTTTCAAATTACATCATATGCAATTTTTTTTTCGATAAAATATTCTTTGTCTAAAGTTTCCTTAAAAAGAATTATTTTTTATTTTATTTTAAATGCATAATTACAAAAAGAAAATTCAAAAGTTATAAATTACCAATAATCTAAATTCTTCTATTGTTTCAGGAAATAATCATCGAAGAAAAAAATGTGACGAAATCAATTGAAAAGAAATTTTATGTTAAAAATTCTGTAGACAATCTTAACATAATTATTTTGGGAAATATTTCAAAAGTCGGTCTACAAATTCCAGGTAATTAATAATTAAAATAAAATTTCAATCTATCAAAATACTTTTGGTTACGAAATTTGTTTAAAATGAAAAAAATATATATTGTAACCTTTGTCTTGATGCAATTTTCTCTCATTGAACGTATACGCAAATTAGGTTGTTTCTAAAAATAAATATATCGACTGCACAAATCTAGATATATTTAAATCTAGAAACAAGCAAATAGTGAAGAGAGAAAATTAATCTTTTCTGACAGTCAGAATGAAAAATGTTTCAAATTAAAATTAAAAATTTTCTGTTAAACGTTTTTTTCTTGTTTCAAAATTGTCTAAGTGAAATATATTTTTTGAAGATCATTGTTTAAAGAAAAATCATTCAAACAAGAAGACTTTCTTCACTTAATATTTCAAACTTAAAAGAAACTATTGTTTTACAATATTAAATTTTTTTGAAGAAACACAATAATCAAAATGCCGATCTGACTTCTCTTCTTTTACATAACAAAAGTTAATTTTTCTAAATGTTCAAAACCAATCCTTTCGTTGATTTGATAGGAACAATATTGTTAAGATAACAAATCAAAGTTCATTTCTCATCAAAATACAATCACACCTGTTTCAATAAAATAGAAACTATGAAAACTGAGAATATTATTATTCATAATTTTGCCTGATTACTATTCAACACATTCATATAATTCATTTCCTCAATGGATTCATTTTCGAAAAACAGAAAACAAGCAAAATGGAAACAAAAACTCGGAACTTTCTATCGAATTTCTAAGTAACAATATACGCAATAACAACGGATGTGAGAAACACATTTTTTTACCAGATAAATATCCAATACTTTCTATATATAAGAAAAGGTTTCTATTATCTTCACATTAAAATTTGTGCCATTATTAAAACTCATAACAACTAAGAATTTCTAGTTTAAAATATCAAAGAATATGCAAACGATGCCAAGAGACAACAATAGACTTTTTAGTTAACAATATAATCCATCAACGACAATTCATTTCCAATCGTTCTTTGAATCCAATCTTATTTACAAAGTATACACCATTGACTCATGCAAAGAAAAATAATGAAATATTCTCAGTGAAACCCGATATGTCATCTTCCAAGTGTCTTACGTAATTGAGAACATATTATCTTTTTTTTTCCTCATCTATTACTATACAGAAAGTACACATACTTCTACGTCCATATATCTTCATACCTTGGAATTTTTGTGAAGAAAAATTTTCAAACAGTCAATAATATTGTTAAAGACTTCCTCTGTCTGTTAATAATGAAAAATCAAATGATTCCAAAAGTTCTTTCTCCACAATTGCCAATTTGATATTTATCAACAACAAATGCACTAAATGATCTTGAAAACATGTAGGACACGTCATCCACAATGAGATATGAATCTAACCCTTGATGATAACTGTCTCCTACAATGAAAAATAATTTTATAACATATTAAATTACTAATGTTTAAGAAAATTGTTTATTGTTAACAAATAAAATGATTTACTTTGCAGTTGATCAAGAAAGACTGTTACAATGGAATGAAAATGGAAAAATATCGGACTTGATGCGTTCTTTAAAGCGCATGACTCAAACTATGGGGTTGCGATTAAATGTGCGCAACCCTCCACCGGGTGAATGGTGTCTTAAACTCATACCCGGTGAAAATTCAAATTATCGTTTCATCATTGCCACAGTATTCAATGATTCAATGACACTAGAAAAGGACAATTTCAAACCCGATGAAAATGCAACAAACGGTGAGATTATTATGCTTTTGTTTAATAATTACATATTATACAGTAAAACCTGGTTAAATGAGATCAATAAACGAATCAACTTTGCCAGAATTAACTGTACTTTCTTTTACTTATTATTAATCAAATTGAATAAAATACGAATTTTCTCTTAATAGATTTTTTTGAAAAATTTCATCCTCTTAGAACAATTTATTTGAATCCATAAGCAAAATATTAGCATTTTTTTCAAATTTGTATTTTTGAAATTCAAATATTTTTTTACACACTAGAAAACAATTCAACTTTATTTCAGAACTTCAAGGCTACTTTAAAAGAAAATATATTCTACAAAATTACATTTGATATCTTTTAAACAAAGTAAAGAAAACTTTACACTCTATTGTTGTCCATTTAAAAACTTAGGAATTTGAAGAAGTTTAGTTGAATTTAGTTCAAGTTTTCCGTGTCACACGCGTAAAATATGAGATAATTTTTGATAATTCAACTTTGTTGATATTCCGAAGCGCGGGAACAAACTTGACAGTACTAAATCCGACAAGAAACTGCTATGATCTTGGCACTAAGCCTACAAACTCGTTTTGTTATGCGAAGTAGTATTGCCCTTTGGCCACTGTTATGCACGCTAAACTGACGTACACTGCAATGCATTCATTTCTGACGTTGTTACAAAAAACTATTTGCAAAATTCACCCCCCACCCTCCATTTTTAACAAAATAAAAAACCCTCTCTGAAATATTTTCCTTAGAAATTTTAAAAGTTTTCCCACATGATGATAATTAACAGCAATCAAATTTCGAATGAAAAAAAAAAGATTACATACTTCTTTTTTGTATTTCCAGAGTTCAAGGAGGAGCGACAAGAAGAAATTGTTGCAGAAAGCAGATTTAACGAGGTAAACAAATCGTGACGTTCTTTTGAGCAATAACAAAAATGTTATTTCCATTAAAGAATCAAATATTATTTTTCTTGATGATCGCAAATAAAAAGAAAAAAAAATGTTGCTGATAAAAGAAAAACTTTTCACAGGAAATAGTCGAAAAACCGAGTACTTACAATAAAATGGGAAATGATAAGGCATCATCGATTAAATTATCTGCAAGATTAATTGAATCTGATGACAATGAAAAAGAAAGTGGTGATTTTCAAACAAATGAAGAAATCGAGGTAAGTAATGTGAGGATTAATATTTAAATGACATGTCTGATTAATTTTATCATCAATTTTCATAGAAATGGCTGAATTCTGAAAATGTATCACAGTCAACAAATTTAGATTCGAGAATTGCATTCCCAGATTCAGAATTTAGTAATGAAGAAACTTACAATAATAATCTTGGAAAAGTATTAGTTAATCCACAAATAAAAGATCGAATCAATCATGAATCTTTGGAACTTGATGATCTCACAAGAAGTACTAGTGATAGTTTTTTACAAAAGAAATTGGTGACTATTGATATGAGCTCGGAAACAAAATCAGTCATAAGAGCAGGTGAAGGAATAGTTAGAATAATTTTTGATGTCAGAAATAATCAACCTACAGCATCAATATTATGTTATAATGTAGAAGCTTCACCTATCCTAGTAAGACAAGTATATCCCTCAAAGTAAGATGAACAAATTAATATTTTTACAAATATTTTTTTTATAAAATTTTTAAAGTATATTTTTGAAAATTCAAAATTTTGAATTATTTTTTTTCAGTCCACTTCGACAAAGATATTGCAATGTAGCGAGTTCAGGACAAGTAGTTACAGTTACAGTGGAAATATTTGTGCCAGGTGAAATACCAGACGCCGTTTATTCTTTAACACTTTCCGTTATTGTTCAAGGTGTACAACCAAAAACGATACAGAAAACAACTAATTTATACATACAGAATTCAAATTATCGAGTAGTGAGTATATAATTTGGGAATTTATTTAAATAAATACCTTCGATGAATTGTAATTTTAAGCAATTGACAAATATTGAATTGTGGAAAAATAATATAGAAAATTATTCTCAGAAGACTGACGACACGAGACCAATAATTAAATATTATTTCAATAATAATTGCGGAGGCCACTTGAGAGAAGATAGATGCTCGAAAAGTATTTGGAGCGTAGACATAACTGTACAAGATGTAGATTCAGGTATTATCATTTTTCTAGTTTAATGAGCACAAATTACTACATTCATTGACTGGAAAAAATAAAATGCTTCTTCTATAAATCCAGGTCTGAAACTAGTAACCTCGTCTCCATCCGGAATTCAAGCTCGAAACGATTATGTCACTGGAACAACTGATCAAGTATCATTTTTATATTATGCAACCTGTTGTCATCAAACCGTTGATATATCTGCTGTTGATATGTATGGCAATTACAATAGTCGCCGAATAGACGTTACAGGTAAAGAAAAAAACATTTCTAAATATTCCGTTTTAGTCGTTATTGATAAAAAACACTTTATCTAGAAAACGACCTATTTTTCCGATTGTTATACAAATAAAATATTTTTCAGAATGGGACAATCTATCGGATGGAGAAATCATTGCGATTGTAATGGGTGTTTTGTTTTTGATACTATTGATAATTGTAATTATCTTACTTATTATGTATTGTGTGAAAAGAAGAAAAAGTCAAGACTTGCCATATACACAAAGATACGGATCTGGTTCTCCTGAACAAAGGCCAGAAAGATCAAGATTTTAAATTTTATATATTTTCAGATATCTATTTTGATTGTAAATATAGAAATAACTACCAGTCTTCTTTGATATTTTTATACAAAACTTCAAATTGCTTTCACTATCGTATTATAATTTATAATATAACCACTATATTAGAATTTATTAAAAACTTGTGAATTTTCATTTTCTACTTCCTAAAGTAGTTGACGAAAATATGTAGATCTAAAAATATGTAATGAAATGTGTGTAATCTCAGTCTAGAAAAGAAATTTGTTAAGTATGTCATTAAAATATTTAATAAAATATATGTTTATTTACAATAAAATGAAATCAAATTACATAACAGAAAAAGAGGTTTCCCAGTTGTATTAAACAAAGTTCTGTATGTAATTAACTGTAAGCACAAAATATGCTGACACCAAAGTAAACACAGACTTTAAATCCTTTCTAAATTGAACATAGGATTTAAATTTTAAATGCCATCAAAGCTGCAGTACCGACAGATTTATCTTCCATCTGTTTGCTTTGTGCAATTGACGTGGAAAAACCCTTTTATCCGTTATGTCTTATGATAAAATATGTTTGATTATAAAGGTTATGATAGCAATAGAAATTTCCATTTTTCGTATTAGTGAACTTTGAAAATTGCATACACAAAAAAATATGATTAAAATCTCACCATCACTTAAAACAGCTGGTGTTGTAGGCGTTACTGGCATAAGTAATGTATTTTCCCCAAAATTGTCAAAAGGATTTCCTTGTCCTGCTGCGGAAAGCAGAGGATTTTTCACTTTTCGAATCGTGTCACTCATGTTTAAAATCGATATTGTCGTTACAAGAATATCAACACAGCCATCACTAATTCACAGAAAGTGAAATTACTTTCCCTCACTCTTTATGCTCTTTATTTCAACTCTTCCACGTAAGCATGCCTGCGGTGTATTACCTGGGAATTGACAACCGCTGACGAAGATGGATATGACCAAGATGGCTGGTTTTTAGGTTATGTTATCTTTCTCTCTAAGGTTGTGAGTCGTGAAACGTTTCATTGAAAGATTGAAACTTTCATTTGAAAGTTTCAATCTTTCACAGGCTAATGTTTCAATGTTTCATGAAACATTGAGTAAAGGGGAAATTTTTTAAATTTGCGCATGCGCAGTACGTTAAATAACTCAGGTTAGGATAGGTGCGTAATAGAAATTGAAACTTTGAAACATTTCTGTTGTATATACGCCTATATAGTTTATTTTTTTTAAACTAAAAATCCACGTAATTAATAGACGCGTCAGTAGCAACAATTTGATTTTGCTCCAATTTGATTTGTATGATGATTCATAAAAGTTGTCACATTGATGAAGATCGCAATGGGTTGAAGTTTTGTCATTAGTTATTGCTTTTGTTGAAAACTGTCAACATATATCCTATATGAGAGGCGAAAGAACGAAAAAGAAAAGAAAATGTGTTAGAAGAAGAAAGGAAAATAGTGACAGGAAAAGGTAGAGTGAAAGTAAAAAAATACGTCAATTTTTATCAAACGTGACAATTGAATTTCCACTCTCGACCTTTGTATTTTGTATGTTTTGAAAAATGATTGTCGAAGAACCTGTGCAACAAGGGATGTTGCTTTTTCCACCTCAAGGAATGTTAGGCCAGCTCAAGGTTAGTTACTGATATCTTTGAATAGGTGTATGCATAACATTATGGGATTTTATGCTATACAAAAGTAATGCTTGTCTTTATCTATGAAACATTTAACATGTAGTTTGAAAACAATTTTACGACTAGCTCATCTATTATTTTTTATTCACTTGTTGTTTGATTATCAAAATTCTATAGTATTTAAAACAATTATTATTGTATTTACAGAAAAGTTGGCATAAAAAGTTTTGTCAATTATTTAGAGCTAGTAATTATGGAATTGACAGATTGGAGATATACGATAACCAGGATGAGGCTTTAACACAACTTACTCAACGGATTATAACATTGGAAGCATGTGTTAAAATTGCACCAATTAATCAGCCCAATGTTTTCACTGTAAGTCTGCAACACTAAGAGATATTAATTTTTATTGTACACATTTCTTTACCCACTTATCTAAAAATACTCAAATATCTTCTATTTTGTAAGTGTTTTATAACTTTGAAGAATAATCTAATTTTCAAAAATAGGTTGTCACCAAATCAGGTATTCATCATTTTGGTTGTTTCTCGGAAACAGAAATGACTAGTTGGATGAGCGCCTTTCAATCCGTTGCATTTAAAGACAACGCCTCAAGTCAAACAATAGAGGAAGACAATGATTTATATTGCACAAGTGGAGAGGGAATTTTTTCCGTCAAACTTGTCGAGACTGAAGCTTCCAAACTCTGTGGTCTTGAACCGAAGAATTATACCCTAATTGTTGCAGCAGCGGAAATCAAATTATTAAACGGCGAAACGCCACTCTTCACCTGGCCCTATAGATTTATAAGAAAATATGGCTACAGAGATGGAACATTTACTTTCGAGGCCGGTAGAAAATGCGAATCCGGCGCCGGATCCTTTCGTCTCGAGCACAAAAATCAACAAGAAATTTTCCGCTGTATCGAGTCGAAAATGAAGTACATGAAAAAATTGCTCAGCGGCGAAACTAGTCCAAGTATAGAATGCAATGATGCACAATTTCACGCTGCATTATCAATGGAGGCGAGATCACGATCACCCTTACCTCCTTCGCCAAACAGTTCGAGTCATCTGATCGACATTGAATTGTCCACGTCTTCACAAAAACTCCTCAATTCCTCGTCTTCCATCGAATCCACCCAATTATTCAAACCACCGCCACCAATTCCAAAACAAAAACCAATGAAACCACCACGCAAGGCAATATTCACCAGTGTCCTAGACAAAAAGCATCTTGAACTCGAATTTCCAGAAACGTCAACAAGAGGAAAATATCGACGATTACATCCAATTGGAAATCTAGATCATGAAAGTTCCAGTAATGCAAGTTCACAAAACGACAAGCACTCGTACGATCTCGTTGAAGTGAGAAATGACGCCTGGAGAACTCATGGAATCGACAGGGTGCCACACATGGAGAGATTGAACGCATCATCGAGTGATTCGAATAAAGAGGAGGATTCACCGTACGAAACGGTGACACCACTTCCACTCAGTACACAGAGTTCAGTGAGAAGTAAGTTAAACAGTGACATATCCACTGCCAATTCACCAATTTCACCAATTATTCACAATACATTCCCAATCAAGTCCGATGACTCTGATTACGATAAACTCCAATTTTTCGGAACTATTCATAAATCCGATCCAAATCCCGCGTATAGAACTCCAAATATTACAATACCAAGATCACTGCCACTTGTCCAAACAAATGATCCCAGTCAAAACAATTATGATTTAGTTGAGAATTATTCGCAAATGGTTAATGAAATGTGCGCTGTGAGACTCGCGGATGATAGTCATTTAGGATACGGTGTAATTAGAAAAAGAACCGCTAATAACACAGAACCTGAATATAAGGTTTACAATGATACTGAATATGCAATTGTGTCAAAGCCTAAGAGAGTTTAAAATACTGTTTTTGTTTGTTTTGAAAAACAGTTTTTTTATTCGCCAATTTTTTGAATTATTTCTTAAAATATAAAATCAGTTCCTAAATAAATAATTCAGTAGGATCAACTTAATATTTAAAATTAAATGTGAACACAATATTGTCGCAATTAAAATAAATTGCACACTTTTAATTTTAAATATTAACAATTGGTAATAATGATCAATTTTGATCTTAAACATGACCAAGTATAATTGGATTTGATTTTCTCGCGAGAGCGAAAGAATTAAAATCGAATTTTCGGATTTTTATTAGCTTTACTTTTTTATAATCTTTAAATTTATCAAGACTATAATTATTAAGTTTTTACTTACGAAGAGTTAAGCTCAGGAAATGAATTTTTGAAGAATCATTTTTCGTTTCTTTTTTAATACAAACGATAAGAATGACTGATCAAAAATCAATTCTAGTGCCTTATTAATATGTGCTGTAATTTTAAAAGAACTGGAAGTTTTGTGCAATGTTTATTTATAATAAAAAGAGAGAATTTTATAAAATTAAGAATTCCAAATTAAATAAAAATGTAAAAGAATTGGTAAAATATATTATTATGACTGTTTTTTGTTATAATTTTATTATTTAAAATTAGTCAGTTCTATTTGTACAAAACTTCAGCTCTCTCAATTACTTCTTTAAGTGATGATATAAACCAAATTTACGAAATTCTATTTGATTCTGTGACTTTACAAAAGTCACTTTGCGTACTTAGTAAAAAATTGTTGTTAATTGTTATAGAATTTCACATCTTACATATTAAGAAAGCAAAAATGCGTTGTAGATATGAAGTTTACGAAAACTATTCCATTGAAGAAAAAAATAATAATATGCTTGACGAGTTGAAATACCAGTTACTATTTTAAGTAAAAATTGTTGCATCACATTCTACAAGCTTAAATGTATTTTATTAAGGTAAAAATACTGGAATAGGTTTCAGGAACGACCAAAGAATGATTTCTAGGAATATCGTCTTTGTAGTAAAAGCAGCATATTTTATGACCATATTGTGGTCACTTTAAAAAATTATTTAAAATTAATGAAAATGAAATAACGATGAATAATCATTAAAAATTAGATTTTTATATTAAAATTTAAAAAAGTTTTTAACCAAATGTTATTTTAAATAGTTTTTATAAATTTAATTTGTTATTCTAATAAAAACGTTTATTATTTTTACTAACAATTGATTTTAAATAAATCAATTTTTTTGTTAAATTTGTTGCTGTTTATACTACATGGAAAATTGTCGAAAATAAAGCCAAACAATAAAAACTTCAAAAAAAAATTGTCAACTAGTGATGTTTAACTTATGTCTATTTGTTTAAAATAAATATTTGCGAAAGTTAAACAAAACTACTATATAATATAAGAAAAATTACAACGCTCAAGATTTATATTGCATTTCTATAATTCTGTCATTTGCCAATGATATCGCCATATATTTGATTTAATGAAAACTAGTTAACATTGTCAGAATTCAGTATATAGATTTAGAAATTATTATTTATTATAATATTGATATCTGAATTACTTATGTAATATCATTTCAATTTCAATCTATCAGTTTTATATATAACCAGTGATTTTGTTTTAATCAATGGGCAAGTAAATCAAAAACTAAAACAGTGAATTATAAAATATTTAAGTTTTTTAATTCATGTATTAATTTAATTATTACATCAACCACTTTATTTCAGTTATTTTCAAATTAAAAATAATTTGTGCATAATAAATTTTAGAAAATTCAACCTTTTGGTTCAAAAAAATGATTTTGAGTTGGAAATTCACCTAGACAATAAAACTATTTTCTAAATGTTTTACAATAGAAATATTTTTACTCGCGTATCAATATATACAAGAAAATTTACACTGCGAATATTTTGTATGTTATTTAAACAATTTTATAATAAATTTTTATTCTATACTCAAAAAGTTTACTTTACATCTCCTTCCTTTTTGTCGGAAACTTCTTTCTGTTTTAAATTTGATGTCTCTGATTCCTGGTGTTCTGTGCTTTCTTGTGATAGTAATTGTTCTTTTTCTAATAAAGATTGATTTAATTTTTCTTGTTTTTGAAATTCCATTAAAATCTCCTTTGTGACGAACTCCATATAACCTTCAGAATCGTGTGGTATTCTCCGAACAGTTTCACCCTTTTTTCTGAGGATATATTCGATATTTGTTCTCTCATTTCTTTCGGAAAACCATCCCAAATTGTCAGCAATAAGATGATTATTTTTACAACCATCACAACGTACAATAACAACACCTTTTTCATAACCTAACTTCGAAATTAATTTGTCATTTCTTGTAGAACACTTTTTACACGTGAACATTAATTTCAATTTTGTTACTGTTACACCCAGGGTATGTTTCTGACATTCTTTATCTTGTGGAATTGATTGTTGTTTAAGTTCTGAAGAACAAAATCTTTGTTGACAAAATTGCACGCCACGAGTGAATGAAGTTGAATCAACATTTTTGGAGTTAATTATTTGATCTTGAATTAACTTTAAAGCCAAGTTTTGTCTTGAAAAAATAGCTCTTCGTATTAAAAACATGATGTTATTTTGCTTAACAATCAACACTCTTCAAAATAAAATGTATTTTGATATTTCTCTGCGTTTAAACAATTGTCAATGTTTTTCCAAGGAGAGCATTGACATTTCGAACATAACCTATTTTCACCAACACATTATTGCATGAATGAATGCGTAAGCGTGTGTGAGTCACGTGACATCTGTCGTACTATGCGTTTTCCCGCCGTCGCCATTTTACGAGGTTTACGCATCTGGATATTACAACATGTAAACAACGATTTGAATCTTTTTCCCATACCTGTCAAATAAGTGATAAAATTACAACAGTGAAGGTGAACAAAGTGATGCTCTGCGTTCAATAACAAATCCTCTATTTTATGTTTCACTGGATTTTATTTCTGTGACAGGTAAATAATCGAAATTACGCATCGCACCAAGTGAGTAGCGTCATAACCTATTATTTCTTTCACAACATTCCAAATAAAATTATAAATTTGCCAAATTCCCAGTAAAGAAACGTTACTTATTCCGGTTATGTGCGTGAGTTTGTTGAATCTTAATAATTGTGATAAAGAATTTATAGTAACTTGGTACAAATTTAAGGTGTGTCAAACATGTAAAGACTGGAGTGTCAATTGCGTCTCTAAACATGGAATACGACTCGGAATCAAGTTATGAGGGTCGTCTGCGAGATTTAGAAGCCCCAGAGGAAATTCCTAGTCGTCATCGTAGTCAGCAAAATGAGCAACCACATCAGAACGTGGAATCTGCTTCCTGGCATCCCATTGAAAATGCCACCACTCAACCTAAAGCACCTTTTGGAATTGTCAACAGGTCACTTTCATCCCAGGTAATGTTATCTGTTGAACAGTTTTGCTGTTTGATTCTATGGTGTAAATATTAAAAAGAATATTTTTTTGTGCTTAATCTGTAATCACAACCTGAATTTGGTACAGGATTTATGCACGTAAGTTTATTATTATATTTAAAAAATGTATGCAAATAATATAATAATTCTTTAAATATTGTTAAACAATATTACATATCAATAAATTCTTAAAGAACAATTAATCTAAATATTTGTGAATTTTCCCAGGTATTGGAATATTATCGCAAGTACTCTCAGAACACAAACTTGGAACAGTATTTCTCTATACCTGGATCAAGTGCAACTTCTGAAGAAATAAAATACTATTACAGTCTTTATGAAATAAATCCAAAGCTCGGTGATAATGGACAAACATGCAGAGACTTTAATTTAAAATCTTGTGTTCCAAAAGAGAGACGTAAATGGGTGAGACCACCACTTGTTGGTCAATCGTCAGGAAACGATGCATCCGGAATATACGTTCGTCCACTAACAGATCCACAATCATCTCCTCCTCACGAAATTAATCGAATTACACCGGAAACAATTCCCGAAGAAAGAAGTGAGTTTCAAGAAACACCGCCAGACGTTACAGAGAGAAAAGCATCATCCCCAACGTCAAGTGTCACATCTCACAAACCCTTGGAGTGGGATAGTGGAGCAGACGTTGGCTATTTCGCCAATACGCCAAACAATAAACAAGACAATAAGAAATTAAGTACAATTGAGAGAATGGCATTGGCGAGAGGTTGTTCCGCAGCTCTCAGACTCGATCCCGAAGGTACAACCGAATCCGGTAAAATACAATCAGGCAGAATATCTTCCAAATCAATGATGAAACCCGAGGCAAACTCGACAGCAATAGTTGAAAATATTTCCGGTTCCGAGAGTGAAATTGAAATTACCCCAATTGTCAAGAATCACCTACCTGGTGTCATAACCGGTAACGATATTAAATCCGATGAGAAAAAATCATTACGTGAAACGAATCAACCGAAACAAAATCCTCAAACTTCCATGAACAGTGAATCAATTTGTGACACGCCAAAGTCCTCAGGATTATTCAAAGTGCCTCTAGGTTCACCGGTGAAAACACGTAAAATAAATCCCGTAAATTTCGACGCCGACACTTCGCCCCTGAAGAAGAGCAGTTCCATGAATATTATTGCAATGCCAGGCGTGAAAGTACCTCTGAAAAGAAGTCAAAGTGATTTGAATCTTCACGCTGGAGACAAGAATAAAGCCTTGCCACGATTAATCTTCAATTCCACTTCTTCCATAGCGACGGTCGTTAATAAACCAATAACTTGCGACAAAGTGATTCAGACAACCTTGAATATTTGTTCTCAGGAATCAGTGGGAGTTCAAGTCTCGGTACTCGAGGAAGAGAAGCCACCGTTACCAAAGAGAGGAACTAGTTTAAATCAAAAAACATTGCAATCAATTCTCAAGAATTCTCAAAACACCTATAAAGTGCAACCAAAACGAAATGACGTTCAGCAACAAACATCGAAATCAACCACCGAGGTGCAAAGTGAAGAAACACGAAATAGTAGTTCTGAGACAGAAAGTGATTCATCGGTGGCGACACCTCAACATGATGACACAGAAAACGTTCCTGGTCGAGCAAACAGTTTTGAATATTTTCCGGGTCACATTTACGAAAATGTTCCCAATGGCAGTGCGAGTCATGTTTCGTCAGTCAGTACCGGAAGATCGAATTCCACAATGCCCAATACAAGTTCCAGTATCGACGAGAAACTTTGGGGTGAATCGGACAGTTTAGTTCGTGATTTAGAACGAAGTGTTAATATTCTCAAGAGTCTCGTTGACGCCAACAAGTGTGACAAGACAGTCAAAAAGCGACTGATTCATCACGTCGTCAAGAGACTCGTCACCGCTAAATATACAGACGACAAAATCGAACACAATCTCGAGGAGAACGTCCCCTGGAATCCCGATGATGCCAGAAAGAAAGTCTATCGTGCCGAAATTATTCAAGCTCTCGCTAAAAAGCAAAATACCACCGACTCATCCGACGATTGGAAATTTCAACGAATAAAAACAAAAAAAGCAACCGAAAGTGTTACTCGAACTTTAAAAGAAATAATCAATCTCGAGAGTAGTAATAGTGAAAAATTCAATCCTAATACGGAAATGGATGGAAGAAAAGCCAGAATGGGCTTGAGGGTTGATGATTGTGATCGCAGCAGTAATACACCAACAGATCATAATAAAAGCGAGAGTTCCGAGTGTTTTATGCCACAGAGAAATTATAAAACCAAGAATATGTTTTGCATTAAGAAGAAATGTGAAACAACAACAACAACGAATAGTTCACCAGCTGATCAAAATCGAGCTCTTCTTGATGCCGTCGTAAATAATCGACCAAGTCCCGATAATTCCAGTAATCAAGAAGCAAACAGTCACGACTGGCGATTACCAACAACCGTTTCCGAAAGGAATTTCGAATTACGAAGATGCAGTAATTCCGATTCGGGCGATTCAAAACTGGTGAGTTACGCAGAAATGGAGAAGAAGAATCAACTCATTTGGATAACAAACGAAATCAGTCATTTGTCGAATTTGAAGAAATTATTAGAACAACCGAAGAAGTTGGAGCGGGTTAAAACATCGCCAAGGAAAACGAAACCACCTCTTTATAAACCGAGGCCCTTGAATGTCATCAGTTGCATTCACGATCAAAACGTGAATACCAAACCAACCAGAAGAAACTCAACAGAGACTGAGAATTCACTAAATGAAAATTGGTCATCGCATTGTAATTTGGCATCATGTCACAATATTGTCAAATCGAAACATCAGAAAAAAAGGAATAGTTTTACTCAAACTGCGACTGAAACATCAAATGCTCTTTCGAAAACCAGTGCAGTCATTGTTTCCGAATGTAAAAATCAACCAGTAAAATTAGTTAACATTGGTCTTCAAACTTTGTTCCCCCCAGGACAAAATATCTGTCACGCTCATCAAACTTGTCTTCATCATCAATGTCCCCATCAATCTTTCCAATACGCGAAAAAAAATTCCCAACATCATTATCAAAAAAGTTTACAAACTTCTCCAAAATGTCATCAAAATTTCTACCGAAACGATTCGAGACCAAGTCCAACAGACGATATTTGCACCGATTTTGCCAGATTAAATTTACCACGAAACAACGATGATGATAATTCCAAGCAAAAAGAGGCAAAAAATCACACCAACGCCTCAAGATCGAAATTCGTTTGTGAATGTTCTCAAAATTGTCAATGTTCTTTCAAATCAGAAGAGGAAAAAGCCGAAAAATGCAAAAAACATTCAAGTTTCTGTGAAATCTGTAGCAGACAATTTGAGAAAATTGACTCACATTCCCAATGCAATGGAATCAAATTATGTGAATGTGACAGCGAATGTAAATGTGAAAGTAAAATTCAACCAAGTGAATCAATTTCCACTGATAGATCCGATTCGATATTTTGTCAAGGAATTTATGAAAATGGAACATCATTTAAAAGTCACACGAAACCGAATGCATCGTGCGCATATTCGGAAGATTGCAGTTATGAATATCACCAGGATGATGCGAAAAAGAATTGTCAGCATTGCGGTGAGAAACGAGAAATTTCAAATGGATACGCGTGTCGTGTGGAATTATTGCAACGAAAGGAACAATTGAGACCCTATTATTTAACGAATTCTAATGAGAAGAAACAATCTCGACAAATTGTTGAACAAACTAATCGGAAATGTCGATGTGAAAAGGATTGTGTTTGTTCCAATAAATTAAAGGATCCTGATGTACGATTAAGTGTTCAAAAACATGGAACACGAAGAGAATATAAAAATGACGAAAGACTGAAAACACCGGAAAAAAATTGTAAATACTGTCGTACTTGTGGTACCACATATCAAAAAAATCGACAATGCGATTGCAAAATAAATTATCCGAAAGCTGTGGCTTATGAATTGACATTTATGGAGGAAAATAGAGACAAGAGAAATTCCTCGAAATCGGAAAACGAAGAGGTCAGGGGCTTAAAAAAAGCCTCGTCTTCAAATTCCTTGCCATTTACTGCGAGATCTGGAACTTGTTCCTGCGAAGATAGGAAACAACAATTCACACATAATAAGGAGAAGAAAATTACACTTCAAGTAAGAATTTCCTTCATTATTTTACTAATACTTGAATTAATTGATAAATTATTGATGCAAAATTATTCCATTTTTTGAATATTAATTAATATCAATTTAGCTTCAAATTATAATATAATGAATAAATTTTAAATAATATAATTTTTTCTTCAGGAATGTTTGGCATCCAACAAGCCTCGTTTCCTTCATAATATCGAGACTCGTCAACAGTATTTAAATGAAATTTCTCATCTACGCGAAATGAAAAAAGAGAAACGTGTACAATTACTAGCCATGGCTAATTCTTCGAGTTTTCTAAAACCACCAAAATTAACCAAGTCTACAAGTAAGAAAATTTAATTTCTATTGCATCTAAATTAAACTTTACATCCAAAGATTTATCAATAAATAAGTATTTGAATAATAAAAAATCAATAATATTAATTGAGAAATTACTTCAACAGAATAATAAAAAATCAATAATATTAATTGAGAAATTACTTCAACAGATCATGTGCAAAGAAAACTGACGACGGCAGATATGAAGGAAAGATTACGTAGAAGATACATGAGGCTAAACGAAGTACGTTCAAAACGAAGGCAACTGGAAAAACAAGAAGAATATCGTCGCAATAATCTGATGGCCAAAATTTTTGGCAAAAAACTGCAACAAAAAGTATTGCAGGGCCAAGTCGATTTGTCGCAAAGTGTAAGCGTCATTTCAAATCTATAGTAGTAGTAGTAGTAGTAGTGGTAGTAGTAGCAGTAGTAGTAAAAATATTTATATTATATATATTCTAGAAAAAAATGCCTTGAGTGAACAAAATTTTATTTGCAACTACGAATTATTCGGAATTTATTTATTACAGAAAAAAAATCTCAATCTGAATATATTCGTCATTGCTCTGTAATTTTGACTATTTTTATAAAGTATATAATGTTTGAAAAAGAAAAATCTCATCTACACAATTAGTATTATCTGCAAAAAAAAAGTCTTTAGGAGATTGTTCCAAGAATATAAATGTACGTTTAGAAAAAAATTGACTAATCAATTTCCTGGTCAATTACACGCTGTTAAAAATAATCGTTACGTGTAAGTGTCGAACCAGTGACTTTGAACAATACGCAAAACACCTAAATTGACTCCACGATATGTATTATTATCTAGAGTAATAATTAGTTAGAAGTATTCGCGAGATTTCACTTCGCAATTATAATGTACATAGAGATTAGTATTTGTTTATGAACCCC
The DNA here is from genome assembly GCA_001855655.1 of Leptopilina clavipes. NCBI lineage: Eukaryota > Metazoa > Arthropoda > Insecta > Hymenoptera > Figitidae > Leptopilina > Leptopilina clavipes. The sequence continues at coordinate 60,454 of JUFY01028437.1, read as the reverse complement.
CCAAGTTCAAAGATATAAAAAAAGAGTACAATTTGTAAGAGATTATGAGATTCGTTAGAAAAATCGAATTCCAAGTATTTAAAAATGTTCTCTCTATTTAAGAGTATTTTACAAATTTTGACAATTTAGTTTTATATTCTTTCCAAGCATTTAAAAAAAATAACTTAAAACCCCAGTGAATAGAATTTGTTCAATGACTTCAATTATTGAATAATTGATATTACTTAATAGGGATAAAAAATGTAGTAATAGTCTTATCAGAATTATTATTATTTAGTAATGAAAATATCTACCAACAAAATTGAAAAATGTTCAATAGAAGACAGTAGTTTAGTACCTGAGAAAATTCGGATATTTTTTTACTTTATTTAACAATTTTAAATTTAACTTAATTTTAAGTTTTTCCTTTGCCTCTGGATGAAACATTTTATATTAGAAGTTTAACAAGTTTTTTGTGTTCTTTTTTTTTAAACAGCAAAATACAGTTGAATAAAAGAGAATATTTGTATCAAATTGAAGTTTTATTTAATGTTATCGTTTCAAAAAAAAATACTCAAATGTAACTAAATTAAAATTTTTTTTAGATCAGGAAGTAATGTATTACTTAGTAATGTCATTCTTTTTCTTGTGTTATGTAATTACTTAATTCATGTTTATTTTCCGGCCAACCTTCAGAGTTTTAATCCTAGAAATTTCTACTTTTTAGAAAATTTCTAAATTAATTGATGATTTATTCTTTAAAAAAACCAAATTCGCGAATAGTATAAATTCAAATAATTATTTCTCTTAAACTTTTTCTTTTATTTTCTGTGAAAGATAAAAAAAAAAGAACAATTTTGACCTTGCTCTATTGTAAAAATAAGGGCAAAAACTTCCAGCCTGCTATCACGTATCACCTTGAAAAATCATGGCAGTGTGATTGAGTATATAAAGATTTTCTAGGATTGTCAAAGAATCAGTGTGCTTCTATCTGCAAAAGTGAAAAATAGTTTCTTAATTATATAATCACTGTCTTTATGGAAATTAAGTGTGACAATTTTGTATTTTATTTCTTGAAAGACTAATCTGTACTTTTTTTCTCTCATTAACAACCATTATAAAAATAAAAATCATTCGAAAACGAGAATCTATTTTGAAAAATGACTACCAATTTTACCGATTCCGAGAGTAAACTTAATCAACTTCTTCGTGAAAAATTTACAAGTGAATTTCGTACTGGTTATATTGCAATTGATGGAATTTGCCTACCAGAATATTTTCAGCAATTCGCCGACAGAATCGAAAATTTTGAGATTCGTAACGATGATATTTGGGTTTGCAGTTTTCCAAAAACTGGTATGTACCATTTAAAAAAGAAAATATTTCAAAGATATTAGGCTGTTTTATTTTAAAAAAATAAATAAAACTTTTCATAAGAATATAATTTGAAAAACATGTTTAAATTTTACGCAGGTACTACTTGGACCCAAGAAATGGTTTGGTGTATTGCCAATGATCTTGATTTTGAAAAAGGAAAAATAATACTACCCGAGCGATTTCCATTTTTAGAGTAAATTGGAAAATTTTTGTATTTCTATTTTTTATTTTTATTCATTTTTTTTTAAGAAATTAAAAATTATAATTTGTATTCTTTTTTTAGACACACGTCGTTATTTGACTACAGGGGAATTATTCAAAGAACACCTGGCATGAATAAACTTCCAGAGTTGGTTTTGGACAGTGTTAGTTTTGTGGAAAAAATGCAAAGTCCCAGATTTATCAAGACTCATTTACCCTTTCATCTGTTGCCAAGACAAATTCGAACTGGCGAAAAAAAACCAAAAATTATCTATGTAAGCAGAAATGTCAAAGACACTTGTGTCTCATATTTTCATCATTGTCAACTGCTCGAAGGATATTCTGGAACATTCGAAGAATTTTGTATCTTGTTTCTAGGAGGAAAGGGTATGATAGTGAAAATTAAATTGAAAATAACGAAAAAAATTCTAATTTAAAATTAAATAAAACGCTATTTTGCATATTTCAAATGGAAAAAAATTTCAGTTTGTTTTGGACCATTTTGGCAGCATGTACTTGGATTTTGGGAGAAAAGTCACGAGGCAAATATTTTATTTTTAAAATACGAGAACATGAAGACTGTAAGTTTCAAAAATTTCCAGTAAAAAATTAAATCATTTTAAAACATAAAATTTTTTAAATATTACATATTAAATTAAATTTTAATAATAGTGTAAATTTACCTGTTTAAAAAATGTTTTTACCTCAGGATTTGAAATCAGCAATCAAAGAAACTGTGAAATTTCTCGAGAAGGAAGCTCTTAATGAAAATAAAATGGCTATTCTCGAAAAGCACTTGAGTTTCACACACATGAAAAGTAATCCAGCTGTAAATTACGAAGAGGCAGTGGAAATTAATAAAAAATTTAACATAATTAAAAAAGAGGGAAAATTCATGAGAAGTGGCAAAATAAATCAATGGAAGGATACAATGAATAACGAGATGATTGATCAATTTGATATCTGGACTAAAGAATGTCTCAAGGATAAGAATTTTAATGAAATTATGAAAAATAGTAAAACTTAGAAAATCTGGACTTTAATTATTTTCAATTTTTTTTACTAATCATCATGAGTTGTATCTAATATTTTCTAGAGTTTTAAAATTTCGTTGATTCGATCTCACAGCAGGAAGAATATCAGACATACGTTCTTGCGCCAATTTTAAAATAGTATTTTTCGAGAATGGTGTAAGTTTATATAAATCACTTCCTTTTTTCATCAGAGAAATTACACAATCTCTGTTTCTTCTCAAAATTGCCAATTCAATGGCAATAAATCCAAAGTTATCTTGTTTATGTATATCAGCACCGCGATCCAAAAGTAGAGTGAAAATATCGTAAGTTGATAGAAAAACTGTCGAAAATTCGTTTTTAACTAGTCAATTAATTATTTATTAACATCAAAAGTAGGTATATTCTTTTTAATAAACGTTCAATTTAATGTAACCTGTTTTAATTAATATGTTTTTACCTGAAATCATAAGAGGAGTTCTTCCCAATTCGTCCTCGGAATTCACGTTTAATCCAGATTTTAATAGGAAATCCACGTTTTCTATTTTTCTTCCAACAACTGCATAATAGAGACTATTCCATCCCCTTCTAGAATTTAATACAAATTTTAAATTTAATGTTAATTTATTTTATTTAATGTCTTTAAATTTACTTACAAGTCTCTTTTATTTAAATTGGCCCCTTTCTTCAGTAAAATCTGAAGAATTTCCAAATTTCTGGAAAAATACGAAGCATGCATGAGTGCTGATTTTCCACAAGATTGTGTTATTGTGGAATCTAAATCGGTGGGAACTTTGTCTATTATTAATGCTAAAATTTGCGAATCTCCACGATCAATGGCTATTGTCAACGGTGTTCTTAGATCTTTGTTTGGATAATGTAAATTCAAGGATGGGCTGTAATTTAACATTATTTTATTTTTAATTAAATATTTAGAAAAATATAGTATAAATTATAAGACATGATAGAAAAATTAAAAATGCAAGTCAGTAAATAAAATAAAATAATTCATTCAATTTACTAGCTTGAAATGAGATCTCTTATTTTTCTTATTGGAGCAAACTGAAGAAGTCTCAGTAATTCTTCTTCTGCAGGTTTATTCTGAACAATTAAATTTGTTTCAGTGATATTCATCTCATATACTCTATATTATACAATAACAATTTATAAATCCTTTCCGATTTAATAGCAATAATAGAATAAATATTAATTATAAGTTCTTCTACATTTCAAAATTAAAAAAATTACTTCTGCACTTATTTAGAATGATTCTGCTCTCATATGTTACATTTGAGTGCGCACTGAACGGAACTGATTGATCAAACAGTTTTCATTGATTTCCATTCTAATGATGTAAAAATAGAAACTTTTTCGAATTCTATTTTTACATCATTTCAGTGTCAATTTAAATCATGTTAATAAACGTTTTTAATTTATAAAAATAAATAAATGCAGTTTTGAATTAACATGTAATTAACCATTTTTTCAATTTTGATTCAATTGATTCTTCGATTATATTCTTAAATTAATATTAGATATTTAATTAAATTTCATATTAAATTTACCCAGAAAAACTTGAATATAAAAAGAAGTTTGAGATAGAAGAGAGATTAATTAATATATAGTAAATCATATATTGCCGCCTAAATATTATCAAGAAAATTTACAGTTTCTTTTTCTCAACATTGTACCGGACATGGAACCAAGTATCCATACTGTACTTTCTCTTTCTCTTGGAGGACGTGTTCGCTTCCACTGCTTCCAGCACAAAATAAGGCCCAAAGTCTTGTACTATCCGTCCCACAAGTACTATCTTCTTTCACTTCTCTCTTTGTCAAGAGCAAGGTTCCATCAATCTATCTTTCAATATTTTCTATTTGCTACCAGATGAGTTCTCAAGTTTTGTGATTTTTTTTTACTTCCCACAAGACAATGTAATTTTCAAATAACTTCGCAATGAGTGTTTCACATTCTCAACGAAGACTTGCAGATAATCTGCGATGAATTGATCATGAAAATTTTAGTGAAAATGTGCTGGTCCTTTGACCTTGTGATAACGCTTTTGACGTTTCTTCTGATATCCAAAGGTAAAAATCGAAATAATCTTCTCCCTAGTGAAATAAAATGAATTTCTTGTTTTATTAATAATTCATAAATTTGTAATTTTTATTTATAGTTAAAGAATGCATTTTATGATTGATGTCTCTGAGTCAGAGTCTCCACTAACGGGACAACATTTTAATCAAATTCCAATCGAAAATATTTTTTTTGGTCCTTTAAATTATTAGTATTTTTATTTATTTAGTATTTTTTTTTAACTGTAGGGAATTTTTAATATTAAAAACACTAATTTTACTAAATAGAATTTTTTGCTTCTTTATCAATTTTTACAATCTTTTTTTTGGAATTTTTGTAATCATCAATGAGAGCAAAATATGGAACAATTAATCAACATAAAATGAAAACAATTTTCTTTTAAAAACGGAGAATTAAAATATTATTAATTAAATTTCTAATTTAGTTTTCGCTCAAGAGAATGAGGACGAGTCATATAATGGAAGATATTTGGGAAAATTAAATACTTATCATCATCAGGTTGGAGGTGAGGTCTATGTCGTTGACGAGTACACATTACTTTTTAAATCTTTCGTTTATGATGGCAATGGAGCTGATACATTTTTCTGGGCTGGAAGTACCAATCGTCCAGGACCCACAGGATTTATTGTTCCAGATGAATGGGGATAGTAAGAATTTTAAATACCTGCAAAAAATAATAACAAAGTTAGTATCAAGAAAATATAAAATAATTCTTTTACAGCACGAATGTTCTTGGTCCATATACAAACAAGGAATTCACTTTGACACTTCCTGATAATAAAAAAATCAGGGATATTAAATGGTTTGCTGTGTATGACATAAACAGTCAGGTATTTTGTGACTAATCAATGAACAATTATTAAAACTGCTAATTAATATGCAGTGAATTGAATTAAATTTTTCTATTATGAGTTTCATTCTTTTTGTTCATCATTAGAATACTTTTGGAGATGTTCATATTCCGGAAGAATTTGATCCTCCAGTTCCTCAAAAAATTCTACAACTATCGAAAAAGAAACATAATGTATCATCAGATGCGATTGAAATACTGGATGCAAAAACAATAAAAATTCCTCAATTAACGTATGATGGAAAGGGTAAAGATACCTATTTTTGGGTCGGAGTTGGAGCACAACCCACCAACAAAGGTCATAAAGTTCCGGATGAATATGGCTAGTAAGTAAAATGTATTCCAAACAGAAGTTCTATTTTTAACTTGAATGAAATTTATTAATTACAGTTTAGAATCATTGCGAGAATACAAGGGCGAAGATATAATAATTCAGTTACCAGGGAACTTCACTGTCTTTAACGTCGATTGGCTCAGTATTTTCGATATTGAAACGAGTTCTAATTTTGGATCGGTTATCATTCCGGATGGTTTGAATATTCCCCCTTCATTAGTAAAAGTACAAAAATCTCAATCTTACACTATTTAATTTCCTTAATGAATGAATTGTCATCTAATAAATTTAATACCTATTGTGGAAAATGATTTACAGAATATACCATCGAAGAATATATTTGAAAATATGGATAATTGTGTTCAACTTCACAAGAATTTTCAAGTAAAGTGGCAAATATTTGGACCTCAAATCACAATCGGACTGATTGGTCAAATAGGTAATTGTAATTAATATCAAGAATTGAAAAATAAATTATTCCTTAAAAAAAACAATTAAATTTCAGGCGATCGTGATTATATGGCATTCGGTCTTTCTGGATCTGAAGAACGTAGTCAGATGGAAGGTGCAGACGTTGCTGTTGTTTATATAGATGATATTAGAGGATACGCGATAGATTATAATATTACTGCCAAAGCACCCGTAAGTAATTGCTAATTCTACACCAAAATTTAATTGAAATTAATTAAAAATTACAGTTCATTAATTTAAAAATAAAAATTCTAATCTGTAAATTTATCAATTTTTTCTGCATTGAAAGTACAAATTTTGAAAAATTTGAATCAGATTCAAATATTGATTTAAATTACAGTGTGGAAAGGTCCTTGGACAATATAAAGGAGTTTGTAAAGATGATATGGTTGGCGGCTTAGACAGCAATCAACTTACAACCGCTATAAAAGAAGATGGATTAACGAAAATTTCATATCGGCGCACCCTCATATCTTGTAAGTCTAATAATCATCAATTTCTACCTATTACTGTATTATTACCAAATAATTCAACTTGAAATAATTTGTAATATTGTGCAGTATTTTAAAATGATTCTGAAGGGTCTTACTAATATTTATTTTCGAATCTGCAGCTGATCCAGGAGATAAAACATATCCAACTAATGGTTCGGTGTATATTGTTTGGGCCCTAGGAAGACTTGATGAAAATAATGAGCCCAGTTTTCACGATGTTTATCCTAAACGTAGTCTGAAATTAGAACTCGGACGTTCTGAGCCCGAAAATTCTTGTATGGACTTTACCAAAGATGATCAAAGTTTAAGGCAAATTACTAGCAATATTTTTCTCTCAAATTTTATTTTCCTTTGAAGGAAAACACTTGATCTGAATTAAAGAACGATTAATAATTCTTTTTTTTTCATCTTTTAACAGAGAGCCGTGGGAGAAAGTTGATATCGTTGATCGAAATATTAGAAGTTTCAAAGCAACAATTGGCCCCTCAGGAGGTAAAAAGGGCTATCAAGCCATCACAGGCCAGACAACAATGGGTCTCGCTTGGTACATAAACGGCCAACTCGTACCAGAACTATATTTACGTCGAGGATTGACGTACAGTTTTAATGTTCACGGTGGTAATAATCCACACAGTGCAGAATTATATCATCCACTTATAATAACAGACGAACCACACGGTGGTTACGATAGATTGAGTGACAATGCACAAAGTAGAGTTCGCGTTCTTGCCGGCGTTGAATTTACAAGAAGAGGAAGACCCAGACCAACTGCAGGTGAGTTCGATTTCTGAAATTAAAAAAAAAAATATTAGTAACAAAAATTTAATTATCGAAATAAAATTTGAAAAATACTAGTCAAAAAATACCTAAATAAAAAATAACTGAAATAAAATAACAAGTAAATACATATTTGCAGTTGGTCCTTTATGTTTGAGCAAGCACAACGAACGAGATAGAAGATTGGATGATGATTTTCCCAGTTTCAAAAAATTCAACAGAAGTTTAATTTATCATTGTGAATCAGGTTTGTTAATAATTAAACTGAAACATAAAAATTTCATCCTTTAGAAATTAACGAAAAATCAGAAATAAATTAATTTACCAAAAAAAATTTATTTATTACAGGAGAAAGCGGTGTTTTAGAAATAACTCCAAATTCCTCTTGGCCTGACTTTGTTTATTACAATTCATTCACTCATGCGAATATGGGTTGGAAAATTCACATTATCGATTCCTACACAAGAAGTGAAGGATTTATTCATTCATCCAGTTGGTTTCTCACATTCCTGGCAATTTTTTCAGTTATCTACAAAAACACTTTAACTTGATGAACTTGCTCAAAAGTATTGTTGAATTTCTAGTTTTGCATATTTTTTGCGTATACAAAACTAGAAAATCACATTTATTGTAGTTTTAATAAAATATTTTAAAACTAAAAACTAATTTTTATGAAATTAAATTGTTTATTAAAATATTAAAAAATGACTGAAATGTATTTTAAATAAAATAATTGCAAAAATACACGTAAATCTACTTTCCGTATTTATTCATTTCTAAAATGAAATTTTAAATTATAGAAAAATATGCATGTGGATTAACTTGAAAATGTTTTATTTTATATCTTACATAGACAATCATTATTAAATTTTAATTACATATACAATGAAACTTGAAATCCATGTATATATAAGGGGGAATTATTCCCTTAATTATTTAATATCTATTTCATAAAGTTTATAATAATAATTAATCTATCGTTTTATATTGATTCACTGGTTACATATAATATAAAGTTCAAGAATCGTGAGATATGCAATATGATATTCTCTCTTTAATAAATAATAAATTAGGCTGACATGTAAAATACACCTATTTTCCATATTATGAATTTAAAAATCATAAAATTTTATTCTGAAACCAATATATTATATATATATTGGATAATGGAGACCAAAAAAATATTTATTACAAATCTAATATTCTGATTCGCGCTAAGGCCCCCGAGAAGTGAAAACACCTTTTCTAATTTTTAACAAACTTATATTACCCTTTTTTTATTGCTTTTTAGTAAAACTTTTTTTTTATTAAATTTAAAGTGCAAAATTGATTATTTGGTTTTCTTTCTTATTTGAATTTAACCCACGATTTATTTCGATGTCTTTCATGTATATTATTCAATATACTAATTCTTTTACTCTAATAATCCACTAACGACAGAAACAAAAGTGAATTAGTCTCATAGATATCATGAAAAACAATCCAATTTTAAATAATTTTTACTTAACAAGATAAATTATTCGAACTTATAAAATAAAAATTATTTCGAGATTATACTCATTAAAAAAGATTTCAATTTATATATTATAATTAATATAGAAGAAAATTGTACATTTCACTGTTAAACATTTTTTTTTTCAAGCACCGTTGATTTTCAATAATGAACAAGACTTTTAAACAACAACAAAAGATGTGATCAGTGTCATAACAATTAAATAAAAATTAATCTAATTCAACAAATAAACAAAATATTTTTAAAAATTTCATTTTTTAAGGCCAATTTCTAAAATCAGTAGCATTTTTTTTTCGCTGAGAGTTTTGAATATGGTCTTAATTTTTTAAATTTCTACAATTTCAAACATTTCAAGTCTGCAATTTTTTCACGACATTCTTTATGGCAAGATTTAAGTAAAGAAAAATTTCACAATCACGTGAATGACAATCCTGAAAAAAATTCATATTTAACTAGGTATATCACGCACACAGATCCCTTTAGATCTAATGTTTCAATGCAGTCCATCAATGACAATAGTTGTACTAAAATTATATTATTTTCATTATTATTATTATTTTCTTTTAAACAGAAACTCCATTAATAGAGTATCAAGCACCATTTTCTTTAAGAGCCAATACAACTGTGTACTCTTAATCACGAATATTGTTTGTAAAATAAAAGAGAATATCTCATAAAAATTCTTTCGACGACCAGTCTTAAAATTTTGGACGCGCTTTGTTGTTAATTATTAAAATCCCTGTTGTCATTATTATTATTGTTATTAATATTATTCATGATTCGAACTATGCGAGTATTTTTTGTTTTGTGGATAAATAGATTTGGCTAAAAAGATAATATTACGCAATTCTAGAAATATTAGAAATATACTAGTGAAATATTATGCGTAAAATAATTATTCTTGGTGCAACTTAAGAAATTCATGTAACGTTACGGGCAATTCGGTGCATTGAATTCCATATTTACAAATTGTCTGAGCCGCATGACACTGCAGACTTGTATAATTTACCAAACTTATGTTGTTACAAGGATTTGAGGCTATTAGTTGTGCCGGTGTCTCGCCAGCTTTATTTGGTGTGTCTAGATGTGCCCCATAATCCAAAAGAAGTTTTACGAGCTGCGACAAGAGTAAATTGATCTTTAATTGATCTCTCTTTTGCTCATGTTTTTATACTTTATATTTATATCATAATAATTAAAAATTAAAAATAATAATTAGAATTTACCTCGCTCTGGAAATTGTTCGGCTTGCTTGCAATGTGTAGAGGAGTTGATCTCGTGTCATTCCTTGCATTAACGTGCGCTCTACATTTTAAAAGCAATCTTACAACTTCCACGTGTGGAAAAATTACCTGAAAAAAAATTACAATCAGAAAATTTTCTTTTTAAATTATAATTGATTTAAAGATGTTGAATTTTGATATTATTAAAATATTTTTCTTTGCATTTACTTGTATTTCTTCAGTGGTAAAATAATTCGAATGAATAGTGTTCACTCTCGAGACGCATAGATGAAGAAGCGTATCCTCCGTTGAAGCGCATCTTGGATTTCGCCTAACTAAATCATGTACTAATTGTCGCATTTCCGTTTTTTCCTCATCCGATTGTGCAGTTTCCAATAGAAGATATATTAAATGTGTGATGCACTTCAAAATGCGATCGTAACTCTCCCGTTGCTTTTTATGTACCGGTCGTTTCTTAAAAACATCATTTATTCATTAAATAAAAAGTTGAGGACAAAAAGACAAAAAACATTTTTAAATATTCATGAAAAATAACCAACCTCCAGTAATAATCTGGCTTCAGGAAGATTTTCGGTGAGTAATTTAAATATTGCAACTACATCACAAAATCTCGGCTCCTGTTTCTCACGATTACGATCTGCAATTTCTACTATTTTTTCATTTAAATCGACCATTAATCGAACAAGAGCTTGAGCAGTAAAGCAAGTGTCGCCAAATAATATCTGAAAGAAAAATTAACGATGACAAACAATTTTTATTTACTTCAAAGTAGCTTATATTTAAATTATTATTTGAAACATTTAGAAAAACTGTAAACTCACAGAATCCTTCTCCACTCGAATTTCCAATGCTCTTCTCCACAAATCTATACAATACTGATACCTAAAAATAAATAGAGTACAATTAAGAATAAAATATAGGTACCATTAAAATTGAGTAAAAAGAAAAAAATTATCTACCGAAGAGCATCGGCATAAGAGGCTCCTCTGTACATCAGTCTAAAAAGTGTATCTTTATGATGTGGACCTAAAATTCGTTCGCAAATTAATAAACTTTGAATTCGAATAGCGTCCAAATCGAGCATCACGGTTTGCAATTCTTCCATTGTAGAAAACTCAGTAGCATTACGAAAATTATCTCTTTTTGGCATTATTGGCCTCTTTGGCAATGGTTTACCGTCAACCATATTATCGTTTCTAATATTCATAGCAGTACGCCAATAATTCAGTGCTGTTTGTGTGTAATTATGATCGTTAAAAAATGTCGAACCCATTAATTCGTGAGCATCGGCTAATCTCTCCTGAGAGTAGGCAACATTATCCACTGTTTCAATAAATTTCCAAAATTTCAATAAATTTCAATGCTTACAATCAATCAATAATAAGCTATTTAAAAAAACTCATTTATCAACATTGAAAATAGAAATTTCAGGAAAAAATGATTCGCGGTCTCATAATATATCATCGAAAAAAATATTAAATGTTGAAAACATCAATTATACTAGAAATATTAATAGAATTTTCAACTTACCTAAGTAGTCGAATATTTGAGTTGCACCTTTAAGGCAGGCAGTTTGTAAAGCATCATCATTATATCGTGATTTGAGATAAGGATCTGCATTATAATCTAATAAAAGTTTCGTTGTCTCGAACCGATGCTCCTGAATCGAATAATGCAGAGCAGTTTTATTTTGCATATCCCTTGCATTGACATCCGCTCCATGTGTTAAAAGAAATTTACACAATTCAACACTTTGCACCGAGTTTATCAAACAAGTGCCTCCATTATAATTCGCAATTAAAATATCAGCTCCATTTTCCACCAAGTAAGAAACGATTTCTGTCCAAGGAAAAACAAACAAGATTCAATTAATTATTTTTCAAATATAATAAATTCACAATAAGTAAGAAAATTGAAAAATATGAAAAATATTTTTTCGTTAATATTTAACAATTTTGGAATATATAATACTCAATGGAAAAGAAAGATTTTGCAAAAGAAATTTTACTGATTTAATTTAGAATTAAATTACGACATCTTAACATTGGCATAGAGAACAATGACCTAGACCTGCCTTGGCATGTAAATATTTGGCTAAGGGTGTCGCCTTAAAGTGCCATTGAAACAATTAAATGCCATTGAACGTTTCGGAAAAAGAAACGTAAAAATTACCCGATGCTAATTATGAATTCATTAACAATTGCAAATTTTTTTTTGCCAGAAATTTCTTAACATTTAAATAAATTGAAAAGAATAGAAACAAAAAGAATAATTACCGAGATGAGTCATGAAGCAGGCTGATCGAACAGGTGTTGAACCACTGTCAGAGACTGCATTGACATCGGCACCATGTGAAATTAAACATTTTATGACTCGTAATTTACCGGAAACCGCAGCACACCATAATGGAGTGACACAATGGACCGATCTATCATCAGGAACTTCATACATTCCTCGTTGCTCGATATCAGCGTGACACACGGTGATGAGGTATTCGACAATTTCAACGTGACCTCTCTTACATGCAATAAAGAGTGGAGCACATCCATCTTTTGTACGTGACACGATATCATTTCGTGTGTCGGCTTTATATTTTTCGAGACGATTCCGTAATGAATACGAGAGTCTGGCTCCTGGTGCAACAAATTTGCATTCTTGATAAAGATCTTGAAAGAGCTCGTTCATAGAATTGTTTTCCCGAGGACTGTTTCTCCACATTTCAACCCTCGTTCAAGAATTTTCGCATGTGTCAACTTCCTGTCAATCTAAAAGAAAATTTAGAAAATAAATTTTGCAATGTTCAAACAAAGACTAAACATTCTTAAATGTCTTTTACAAAATATCAAATGTTTCTAAAACGCTATTTTAAATAAAAATACAGTCATTTTTTTCAATTAACAATAAATTACAGCAACTGTCAGATTTATCATAAATTATGAAAAACATTTCTAGAAATAAATTTTAAAAAATCGAAATTTTTCTAATTCGAAACAATATTAATTATAGACAAGTGACTTTTGCCAAATCTTATTTTAGAACACTAGCAAATGTCAATAAATCGTATTGAAAGTTAAATTACTATGACGAATATCTGTGGTGGATATTGACATTGCATAAAGAAAATTATCAGAAAAATATGTCCTTTACAATAAATTTCAACATTTTTAATACAATTGAGTAAAGAAGTAAACACTTATTTGGTGTTTCAGGAAGTACTAATAGACAAAGGAATATAAAATGCAAAGTAAAAAGTCAAGTATTATGGTAATTATAATGTACCACTTTTACTTTATAATAAGAAATAATTTTCAATTCTGAGGAAATACAAAATAAGAAACATACCGTTGCTGTTGTTATTGAATCAAAAGAATGACAATTGAGACACAAAATATTGGGAGCTTTTATAAATTGCCAATTTATTATTAGAAATAACTTGGTATTATAACCTTCAAATTTATGTTTGACAGATTACTATTTTTCAATTATAAATTAATCTTTTACACTAATAATTAATGTTTACGTTAGATAGGACATATTTTTCTCACCTTCTACACAATTAAAACTATCGCTAAACAAAACAATACAACACAATATGACGAATTGTTTAACCATCACATCGAATAAATGACAGCTATACAGCAAGCGCAGGTCACGTGACTTTGATTCCTTGACACGTGACAATTACACATGCGCATTAAATGAGATTCGATTTTTAAATAATTTTTCGAAAAATCTATAATAATCTAGAAAATTAAAATTGTTCGAATATCCTTTTTTAATTTTAATTTCCAGTACAATTACCTATTATTCTGATAAACAAAATCACTTTTCTATAGATCACCTCTTTAAGGGTTTTTTTTTTTTTTTTAATTTTGGAAGACAAGATTTTAACAATAGACACTTCAGTGCAGATTAATAATATAATAATAATAAAATAATGGAATTTCGTGTACAGAAATATCCTCAAACAAGACACAAACAACTTTCTCTACAAAGTGAAATCTCGCAGATTCCCATTGAACACGAGAAAGTTTGCAAATTAAATAATATTTTGATACTTATTACTCCATTCAATCCCATAATAATTAATAAATTAAGAAAAAATTTTACTATTTTTTAAAACCTTTTTTTTGATAATTAGTCTACCTTAATTAGTTTTTTATTTTATTCCATTTATTTTATTTATAAATTTAGTAACAAAAAGATGCAATAAAATATTCTTTTTAAATAATTTGCAATTATCTAATATATATTTACTAAAAAATTTACTAAAATTTACAAATTTTTTAAAAATTTTACTAAGGAAATAAAAAAATTTTGTTGCAGGGAAAAAATGCAAATGAGAAATAAGACATTTTACGACAGCATCAGATTTTAAGTTACAACCAAGTGATGCCGCTAAAACCAGTTTTGCAAAAGTGAAACAAGAATAAAATTAGTGACATTGAAAAGAAAGTATGCACGAAAGTTGAGTATGTCAGATAAATAAAAAGGAGAAAACATACCAAGTGAAAAGTCGTCGGAAGAGGAAGCAAGAGTGCATTTCATTTGCAACTCTAGTTGAAAAAGGAACTCAAAATTATTTGTACCATAGATGCCATTTATAAAGTAATCTCGCTAATTAATTAATTAACGATTTTATCCTTTCTTGTCATTCTATTTGCAAAGCAATGTCACTTTCATTTACAACAATTGATGGCGCGATTGGAGAAAAATTGGATAAAATTTTCAAAGTGAGATCCAGTTTTTTAAAAGTGCAACCAGGAGATTGTTTATTACCACCACAATATGTGTTTATCGGTACAAGAATTCGAGATTTAGAAATTCGCGATGATGACGTGTGGATTGTTTCCTATCCAAGAACCGGTGAGTTCAATACAATAAATAAACAAAATTATTTGTTATTTATTATCACTATATCTACTATTTGTTCTGTAGGCAGTCACTGGATTCAAGAAATGGTCTGGTGTATCGCTCACGATTGCGATTTTAAAACAGCGGAAACATTAATAATTTTACGAAATCCCTTACTTGAGTAAGAAACAATTCATATTTGTCAATTTTTCTCATTTGTCATTGTATTGCTAATAATAAGATCAAAAAATATTCTCACAGATCGTCCGCTTTAATGGTAACTGGAGATTATGTCGATTGGTTTTCAAAATTGGGCGATTCAGTAAAATATGTAGAAGAAATGCCCAGTCCTCGATTTGTTAAAACTCATCTTCCTTGGGAATTACTGCCGAAACAGATTCACGAAAAAAAACCCAAGGTACACCATCAAGATTTCAATCAATTTAGTTTTGCCAAATTTAACAGAAATAACTGTAAAAGAAAACATTCGTTCAATTAAATTACAATTAATTATAATAATAGCAAATTATTTTATATTTTAGATTGTTTACGTAACGAGAAATCCTAAAGATACATGCGTTAGTTTTTACCACTATTGTCGAACATTTCATGGAATTGATTGCACTTTTGAGGAATTCACTGAAGTATTCTTGAACGACTGTGGTAAGATAGTGAAAATATTATACTCCATTCATAATATTAAATATAATAAATATTAATTCCATATCATTTTTTGTCCTTAGCACCAATGGGACCACTTTGGAAACACGTTGCCAAATTCTGGGAACACAGAAATGACGAAAATATTCTTTTCCTCACATACGAAGACATGAAAAGAGTAAGCTTATCAAATCTTCTTAGAATCTGAAAATTTTTAAAATTGTTACAAAATATTTAACCATTATTAAAATTTATTTCAGAATCAAACAGAAATCATAAAGAAGACAGCAAAATTTCTCAATAAACAATTAACAGACGACCAAATAGAACAATTAAAAGATCATTTGAAATTTTCCAAGATGACATCAAATCCTGCAGTAAATTTGTTTAACATTATTGCTCCAAAGAATAAAAAAACTGATGATCCTAATATCAAATTTCTCAGAAAGGGAGAAATTGGTGATTGGCAAAATTACATGTCCAAAGATTTGGAACGTCAATTTGATGAATGGACAGAAAAAAATTTTAGGGAATCAGGTTTTAAATTCTGTGAAGATAAATCCAATTCACTGATTGATTCAGTATAAATTTAGTAACTCTTATAAAATATATTACAGTAACATAAAATTACCTTCTAATAATATAAAAAGTAGGAATATTTAAGAAGAACTGGAATAAATTAATTATTTTAAGTTAGATAATTTGTTTAATAATAAATTTACCAATGTAATTAATAATTTAATTCCTCCTAATTTATTAAAAATAAATAAAAATGGTTATTTGTTGTATACACGCATTTGTATACATATGTAGAAGATGTAAACAAACGTTTGTTAGACAATCTGTCCCTTTAAATGTCAAATATTTTGAGGTTAGAATAGGTTAGAATTGATCAAATTGTAAGAAAAACATTACTTACACATAGTTGAGTTATTTAAACAGAGATTTAGGGAAAAAGATTATAATAGTAATAATAATATTATTATTAATAATAATAGTTCATTGTAAATAGTTCCTACTACATTATAGACAGTAAATAACATACACATATAAATATATGCATACACACATATATCGCTATATATAGCATGCTTGAACGATAACCACGCGATAACCAACGGTGGCCACAACGGTGACTAAAGGTGTGACGACACTAGAATCGATTAAATCACTATGTATCGCCAACTGCATTCGATATAAATGTCAAACATGTTGTGTAGTTTTTAAAAAGAGGTATTTATCAGTTAAATTTACTTTTAATTTACTTTAAAACTTGAATCATTTAAATCATCACTTCCTATTGTAAATTAATTTTTATTCTAATTCCAGCAAATGACTTGTTTAAAAAGAAATTTTGTCATATTCATGACCTAACCTTTACCTGAAAACCTTGAACTGCATAATGACTGAAGAGTGATACAATAAAATCTTGTGATATGAAGATTTAATGTATAATTAATCGTGTAACAAAACAAGAATTATTCAAAGGCTTTCTTTTTTGGTGAATACTACGCAAATATACTTGAGTGACAATCAATCATTGTATACAAGTCACTTGGAGCTGTCAAAATTATTGCATGTCATTAGCTTTTGATTAAAAGACAACAGGCCAGGAGAAAATGCCGAAAATAAAAACAAAATTGCATTTAAATAGTATGTGGTTAAGACAACGAGAACTTGGTATCAGTCAACCCTTGGGTCACAATGATCGTTTTCACAAAACTTTATATTCATCAGTACAGCCTGTCACTTCTTGGGATCACAATGAAAATTTAGTCAGTGCAATTCATGGCGGAGTTTTTAATTTAGAATATTCTCCTGACGGGTAAGACCTTTATAAATATTAAAAATTGTTAGCAGTTTTTATTTATATTCATATAATTAATGGGAGTTTAAGTATATCGAATAAATCTCATTCCTAACCTTAAAAAAGTACACTATATTGCATCATTGCATTAATAAAGGACGAAAGAAAGGTAAATCTATTCGACCAATGAAATCATTTAAATGTTTATAAGTTTGTGAAATATTACGAGTATTATTAGATTTACCTTTCGAAATAAGATTTCATGAAAAAATTGCAAATTCTTCAATAATATTTATCTTTATACTAACATGTATATCTCGGGGTACTTAGTTCTTTCTTTATCTCGAATGTCATTTTTTGCATTCATACATATTTATAAAGTGAACTTTATTTCATAATTTACACATTTTGCTATACTTCGATCGAATTTTATTTTTTTTGTATATATTTTTTCTTATCTTGATAAATAACACATAATTTTCGACCTTTTCCCTTTCACACGTTTTGGCCTTTGTCAAACTTTTTTTTTACTCGTAAAAAAATGTAAAGGTCCTTTTTTTAGACCACAAGATCTAGAAATTCACTCAACCTGTTACTGACAAAGACAAATTTTTTTTTAGTTTATTCTTAGTTCAATAGAACACGGAATTGAATAAATAAAAATATTTCCTTTTTTGTAGATCGCTTCTTTTGGCAGCGTGTGAAAAAAAGAGTGTTTTAATGTTTGACCCATTAAGTCGACGACTGATTCATGCAATTGACAATGCTCATACTGATTGTGTTAATTGTGTAAGGTATGTTTGTCCAATTACAGTTTTATTTTTAATAAAAGTATAATTTAAGAGCATTTAATTAGCATTCAGAGACTATAAATAAGTTACATGATTTTATTTTCTTTTTAATAAGGTTTTTGGATCAACGTATATTTGCAACTTGTTCTGACGACAGTACCGTAGCTCTTTGGGATGCTAGGAATTTAAAGCAAAGAATCAGAACTTTACAAGGTCATTCCAATTGGGTGAAAAATGTCGAATATAGTCCTAAAGATGGTTTATTGTTGACTAGTGGTTTTGATGGTAGTATTTACACTTGGGATATTAATAGGTAAGCGAAACAAGATATTTGCCAATTTTTCATAATAATTAAATTTACTCATGCTATTTAAAATAATTAAAATGCTAAAATTCAATTGCTTTTCTTTCAGTTTTACGGAAAGTAGCTGTTTATATACTAGAGTATTTCAAACGAATGGATTGATGAGAACGAGATTAAGTCCTGATGCTAGTAAAATGCTCATTTGTACAACTTCCGGTTATTTAATTATAATTCACGATCTCAAGCTTAGTGCTTTAGCAACTGACTTGCGAGGATTTAAGGTATCTTAAAATTTAAATTCCGCTCTATTAGATTTCATTATTAAGACTTGACTGATTAATTAATTTTAGGTACTAATTTAATTTGAATTAATTTCAGCCGAATATGTATCGTTTAATGCAAGTCTCGCAAACAACCATTCCGATGGCAGCAAATTATACTCATCTATTTTCCCATACTCGCAAGCACAATCGTATCGAATTCCTGACAGATTTTCCAGACGGCAATGACGCTGAAGTGATATCTAGTTTGCAAGTCCATCCACAAGGATGGTGCGCTCTATCCCGAAATATTAGTATCGGTGAAAAATCAGAGGTAAGCTTGTTTTCTTTTTGAATACAGTTTTTAGAAATTCGGTTTATTTAATTCGATTAACTAAAACAATTTTCAATGAATATTTCCAGTGGACGTGTGTGCACGACATTCAAGAACGCGACATATCTGAAGTTGATGAACTAATGAGAGAAGCTGATGAGCGAAATTTGCCATTCAATGACGTGTCCGAAGAATCGGATGACTCTCAACAGCCGCAACCGTCACGTTCAGGTATAACGTCCACTTTCATGATCGATCGAGCGAATCGCGGAAGAAATTCACCGGCCGCCCCTGAGGGTAGGTCCACGTCTTTTGTGAGGACCGAGGTCACCCAACCCGTATTCCCATCAAGGACAAACACTTGGCAGGAAGGCTCAAGACGCAGTTCACGTTTGCAAGCGCGCAATTTACGATCAACGCGAAATGCATCGAATAATTTTACAATTGTCGACATTGCCAATCGAGTGGCAAACGATGAAACGAATAATCATGACGCATCGGATCATGAATTGAATGATGAAAATGAAGATGATGAGAGGCCACGAGGTGAGTCTGCAACAAGAGACGATGAACGTTTAGGCGCACAATTAAATGAGACCCGACGAAGAATAATGTCGGATCGTCGTAATTTCTCAACTGGTGTGGAATTACACGTCAGTTCGGCAGATGTTTGGGAAGCATTGGTGGCTTTTCGTGAGACACGTGCGCGACGTGAAAGAGGACGCGAGATGCATTCATCAAATGAATGGCGAGAATGGGTTGCGTCGCGAGCGAATAATGCAATAAATGTCAGTTTACCACGATCTTCATACACTGTTGTGATCACAGGGGAAAATCGTTATCGTGGATCGGGTCAAAATTGCCAAACACAACAGCCAATGTACGCTTTAACTAGAAATGAAAAAATCCATCAAAACATACCGAGACTCACTCATTATATCGAAGAGCCAAATGTCGGTTCAGGTTACATTAAAGAATTGTGCTTTTCGGCTGATGGACGAGTAATATGTTCGCCCTTCGGTTATGGCGTTCGCCTCTTAGCATTTTCCAACGAATGCCAAGAATTGTCCGGTTGTGTTCCTGCATTCAATGAATCGGTACAATTAAACGAATTGGCAACTAACGTAAGTCATTCGGATATCGTTGTCAGTACGAAATTTTCACCAAGACACTGCCTCCTTGTCTCAGGTTGCTTAAGTGGAAAAATTGTCTGGCATCAACCAGTTGTTTAATTCCCAAAAAGTTGTCTCACAACTTTATTTTCTAAGAAAACTATTTGACTGTTTCCAATTCTGTTTTTTTTCTTTCTTTCTTTTTGCAATATTTCATCTGATTCTGAGGCTGAAAACAATTTTCTCTAAGAAAATGTTTTAAAATATGATTATTAAATTACTTTCCAGTAATGATTATTGCTGGCAAATAATTTTATGACACTTAAGCAGATGATCAATTTTAATTTTATTTTTTAGTTTGTCATAAAGCTATGAATGAAGGAAACGTCATTAATTCCGTAAATGAATGAGATTCCGTTTATGAAAAATATACATATATATATATTTTCTTTTGACAATTTCTAATTGGGTTCGTCCTGTTTCTTGATTAGGGTGTAATTTATTGTTAAAGATGATTTTGATAGTATGGATTTTAGAAAGTAGGTGCGTTTGCTTTATTATTGTTAAGCTACTTTAATTGTTAGAAGTTAATTTAAAAATAATATATGTAGGGAAGTAGGATTTGAACCCAATTTTTTAGAACTCTCGAAACAAGATTTTCATTTTATAAAATGTGAGACCCTTTTCTTGGAAGCTTTTATTTATATATAAAAAAAAAACTTAAGCTCACTATTATTATAATAATTGTATAATTTATATAATTATGTACAAATTAATAAGTAATAACTTGTGCATAATTCACTTCTAAAAAAATTGCTAAGATTCGTGCGGCATCGTTTCAATATTTTTGAATTCTTTTTCTTCTGTAAAACTACATATTACATTCTCATTTTTTTTTAAATCTCGATTCGATATTTTATATTGAAATGTACTTAATTTTGTTTATTACTGCCAACGCGTAATTAATCGCGATTTTTTATTAATATTTTTTACTGTTCAAACTGGACATTTTGCGCTTTTTTTTCATGTTCAGTATTATAATTACAATTAATTAGTGAAATAATTCATTTCATTAATTAATGAATGAAATAATCTTTATGCTGCTCTTAATTTTCAGGATTTCTAAAGGACATTAAGTTCTTTAAAAATAGAGCATACATAATATGTAATTTAAAAAGAAAATTATTTTAAATTACTCTAAAAGATGTTTCATTCAGATTGTGTATTTGCTGAGAGTGATTTAAATTTATTATTTTTAAATGATTAAAGTATTTAAAGATTTAAATTAAATATGCTGCTCATATACGCTACGAATCTTGAAAGATGTGTACAGTTGTTAACAAGTTGTTTTTATAAAAATTTGTTTGATCTTTATTTCTAACAAAGAAATGCTAAAGGCCATATTGTGTAATTCTTTTTCACCGAAAAACTAGACCTTTAAGTAATTATAAAGAATTTTTTTTAAATTAAAAAGTTACAACAACTTAGGATATTTATTAAACAATATGAAATAATCATTTTCTTGTTTATAGAAGATTAAGTGTTTTGCGAAAGAATTTCTGATAACGAAAATGCTATTATGACGTTGGAATTTATTGCCATTTTTAGTGCTCATAACTAACTGATATGAATTTTATAGTTTTTCATTGAATCCGATTGTAAGGATTCAATATGAAAGTTACAGCAATATTTCTAATTACGTTGCTTTTTATTAATCAGAATGCAGTGGTATACAGCAACATCCCAAAGTGCAAAAAATCATCGCAAGTATTGGAAAAAAACCATTTGCTTTCTATTTCAAATTTACAATAAATATTAATTTCGCTTTTTTAAATGGTAATCTTTTTACAGTTAAAATTTCGATTTGAATTTTTGAAATTTAAAAAAACGGAATTAATATTTAATTTTAATTAAAAAAAAATATAACATATTTTCATTGTTATTGTAAACTTGGCAATGTTTCTTTTACAGATTGAGATACACATTTGTTCTTATACCCGCGGCTGATGATTT
Organism: Leptopilina clavipes; assembly: GCA_001855655.1. NCBI lineage: Eukaryota > Metazoa > Arthropoda > Insecta > Hymenoptera > Figitidae > Leptopilina > Leptopilina clavipes. The sequence goes on along the minus strand of JUFY01028437.1, from coordinate 37,969 downwards.
CAAAACAATCATGAAAATCGTGGGAAAATCCAGATCTGCTATTGTAAATCGATCATGGAAAGATAAAGATATCGTTGAAATAACTGTTGATTCTACAGATTTTGACCAAATTTACCAAACATCGAAATCGTTGAAAGTTTACAGTTATCATTCAACATTTTGCATTCCCTCGACAACGAAATCACCAATTCCCTCTTCTACAACAACAAAAAAAGTTACCTTAAAAACCGTAATTCATAAAACTACAATTTCTAGTAAAGCAACAACAAAATCTACAGCATCTAAAAATGCGACTCAAAAATTTGTAACTTCAAAAAGTGTGACTCAAAAAACTACGCCTTCGAAAAGTGTGACTCAAAAAAATACACCTTCAAAAAGTGTAACTCCAAAAATTACACCATCAAAAGGTTTATCACAAAAAGTTACACCATCAAAAGGTTTAACACAAAAAGTTACACCATTAAAAGTTGTAACTCAAAAAACAACGCCTTTAAAAAGTGTAACTCAAGAAAATGCACCAACCAAACAAGTAACTAAAAAAATTGAAATTTCGAAAAGTGTGACACAAAAAATTCCTCAGAAAAATTCAAAACGATCTGTGAATGATAAATACAAAAATCGGAGAAAAAGATCTTTATACTACACTCAATATCAAAACTTTCCTGAATTGTGGTTGGATTTGAAAAATACAATTTGTAGCATCTCTAGAAAATGCAAATACTGTAGGAACCATAGTTATTTAATTACAAGACTACCTGTCAAAGGTAATCAGAATGATCGTATTACAACCACTGAATCTGTAACATTGACTCCAATTAATCAAATTGTCACTTACCGTCCAACTTTACCAATCAGTCATCGAAATTGGAACATACATAAATTTTTCACTCCCAAAACAATAGAGAGTTCAGTCAATCCAGTGAAAGATGTTTCTAAACTGAAAATAATTAAAAATAATGATTGTGAAAAAATGATAGATTGTGATGCTGATCAAAATGAGGTGGAATTAGTTTATCAACAATGGGACTAAATAATTTTATTATATAAAAATGGAAAATATTAAATATTTTTACGTATAGGCTGCTTATTAAAAAATTGCTACCATTTTGTTACTCTAAACGATTATTTTTCAATATAAAAAATGTTAATTTACAAAATTTTTTTAATCAAAAAATTGTATCGTTTATCAAAAATTCAAAACTAACAAAAAATGATGAAAATTTTAATTAGCAGTGTATTTATAAAAATAAGGTCAAGATTTCAGTTTTCCCTAAATTGTTTTATTTTTTAAATTGATCTAATTAAATAGACACATTTTAAAAAATATTTGGATTATAATAATAAAAAATGTATTTGTTTTTCGTTTATTAACAATACATTATACCTATGTACACGTGCTTCTGCAAACTTAACAATTTTTCGTTACAGAACTACGTCTTAAAAAAAAAAAATATATATATATATAGGTTCATTCTTTAAATTTAAAATTGTCAATATTTTTGGCTAATTTAAATCAGTGATTGATGTTTTTGATATTAAGTTAATAGATATTAATTAATTGTGTATTTAAAATTTGGGAACTGTAATCAATGAACAGAAATTATCATTGTATAGACAAAAATAATAAGTCAAATTTTAATATTAATTTTTGAAATCTAATAATTTGTATTCAAAAGTCAATTGATGATTTAAATTCTTCCAAATCTGGACTAATTCGCATTTAAAGAATACAATGAAACTGAAAATTGCAAAATCTATTGGTAAAAAATATTTTCTTAAGTTTTTATTTATTTTTTAATTGTAAAAAAATCCAAAGAATAATTTCCAATTATTCCAATTTGAAGAAAATAAAATTTTTTCAAATTATTTTTCCAATAATATACTTAGTTTATGGAAAAAAAGAGGTGCTTTTTTTAAAAAATATTTTAAACATTGTAATTTTCAGTTTCATGAACTACTTTGAACGTGATTTTAATGATGTAAATACCTCACAGCTTTTAGTGAGCAACTGTATTTTTTTTTCTAGTGAGCAACTGTTGCCCATGGGCACCAAGAATTTTTTTTTTGTCGATTATCTAAAAACTACTATAACTTAATTTCTACGATTGATAAATAAGGCAGTTCTTAAATCTTTGTAAGATTTATATGAGTGTTGAAAATTATGATGTATAAAAAAAAATTCAGCAGGCTAAAGTGTAGCGCATCGTTCAATGTTTTTTTTCTATTTTCATACTATTAAAAAAAGTCTATTGTAAATATATTGAAGAGGTAAAGGATAAATATGAGTTCAGTGGAAGATACGAGAAGATAAATTGCCAGATACTTTGGAAAAATAGAAGAGATTTTTTCTAATCCTCCTGAAAGGAAATCATTATTCTTATTTTATTTTGAGGTCAACTATAAAAATAATTTTCCTCTATTATTTTTATCCCATTGATTAGATTATTGATTTTGTAACACTTCCGACAAAAATCATTTTTTAAATTCAACAATAATAATATATTATTATAAAAATAGAAACTCACAAGGAAATCAATATAAAAACTGTGAATACAGTGGAACCTCAATAAAAGTTGAAATCGCTTTAACACGAATTTAAAAGTTTTAAATTAAATTTACCAAAGTTCCAATGCATATAAAATGTGCAAAAAAGTAAAATAAATACAAATTAAAAATTAAAAAAATATCGAAATATTAATTAAAAAATGTTAATGAAAATCAAAATAGTAAAGTTATGAAGTTACAGAATGAGAAAAAAAAATAAAAAAAAATTACAAAATTAGAATATAAATATATAAAAATTATAAATGTAATAAAAATCATGATAAAAAATTGATGATTCTTGACGGAAGGCTCAACAATCTCATCTTTTGGTTTTAGATTCTTGGAAGACATAGTCAAAGTATCAAGAAAGTTTCTACAAAGAAAAACTTGATAAATTTTACTTAATTATCTCTAATTGAATCGTCAATTCTCAAGCTAATGAAATCATCAAATTTTTTGATGAATTTAAAAGTTGAATCATCAAATGATATAATATAAAATGGCTGTTAAAATAATGTATTCAATATTGGCAATGATCACTTGTCCAGTACTGGCCAAGGTCAAACTTCCATCATTATGATCATGATTGTGTTTATCGTGATCCGAATGATTATGATCATGATTGCTGTGATCATAATTACTATGATCGTGATTATTATGATTATGATCAAATCCACTTTGATGATCCTCGTGATCTTGCACATAACCAGTATGATCATACGTGTGTCCATTTCGATCATGATTAATTCCATGACTGGAATTATTTCTTTCTTCATGTGGCGATCTCTTTGCTCTTTCAATCAACGTCAACTTTGTATTGCCAGATCGATGATTATTGTGAGTGATTGAAGTTAATTCCAACTGAGCAAGATCATCATTTCGAACTTCGCCAGATATAAGTGGCGGTAGGTCCCCTCTGAATCGTCCAAATTGTGGAGTTCTACTAAGTAAATCAGAATTCAATTTTTTTCTTGGACGTTCTCCACTCTTGGGAATTGATCTCGCAAGAATGGAATCTTTCACACGTTTCCCGTCAAACGTTATTAGGGTTTCATCATTCTTGGCTGAATTTGGAGGCAAATAGTAGGAATCTAATCGATCGGCTGCCATCTCCATATCATCGAGATCATCAAGTCTTACCTTGGGACGATTTTGTGTTGTTTTCTTCTTGCTTTTTTTATTATCACGATCAGGAGGCGAGGGAATGAACATTGGCTCAAAATTATCAATCGATCGGAATTCTGAAATTTCCCGAGGATTCTCCTCATTAGAATTTCGATCCTGAGCTGCAATTGATTCAACACTCTTTAATATTGGCTTAAAACCACCTTCGATGACAATCGAGTCAGGATTGAATCCCGTATTCCTGGCAGGTTTCATGGGTCCAAGAAGAGAAGCACTGCCTGATGGATCAATTTCCGAAACTTTTGATTCCAATTTTGCGCGTTGTTGTTTACCCTCGATTTTGATTAACTTCGTTACCTGGGGATTGATCAATTTGGCGGGACTTCTATACACGGATTTTTTCCTCTCGATAAATACTGGCGGTCTGGACATCATTGGATTATTCATTGTGATCATGGGTGCTGGCATTGGTCGACGCACCTGAGGCGGTCTTCGGAAAATCATCAGTTGTGTTCTTGGTGGCTGATGGAAGATGTGTTGTGGTGTTCTGGTGAAAAGAATGGTCTGCGGTGGTGCTTCCTGAAGGGGATAGGAATATTTCACGGGTCCAAAGCTCATGAATGTGCCGGGTTTTGAATCTGGAATGAGTTTAGATTGTTGGTTAGAGGAGAGAACCTCTTGTTCGGGTTCCATGATTGGATGAGCAGAATGGGTAAAGACGGGAGGAATTGCTGGTTCTGATGGAGTGTCACTATAATGAGGGGACGGGAATGATTCCTCTTTAAGACGGGAATAAGCGAGAGTGTGACGAATGTCTTTGGAATGAGGCATATTCATCACATTGGAAGGATTAAACGTTGATTTTAGATTCGCATATGATGGTAACTGCAAGCGCTCGTAAGTATCACGATGATCATAGGGCACATGCGTACGGGTTAGTTGCTTTATGTGTGAACCTAAATTGCTCGGGTTAGTCGCTGAATGATGCGAGAAATGACGATGACCATACGCTTGACCGTACTCTTGATGCTCTTTGAAGAATTCTGGCGCTGGTGTTACCTTGCTCGAGACACGAATACTGGCTCCACCTTTGAGATCGTCATCCATTTCTGGCTCAGCTTCCGGATCTGCGAAAGTTTCTCGAATCTCGCTCGCCGCCGCTGCCGCATTCGAATCACATGAGTCGTGCACTTGGATCTTCCAACCCAGATAGCGATGAGTGAAGCACTGAAATTTCATCACTCCATTATTAGTAAATCAATAATTGAAATAAATTTTAGAAACTAAATTTTCAATCTATAAACCTGATAGTAGACAGTGTCAGGTGTATTTTCGTCAGGGGTCCATTGCACGATTCCCGGTTCACCTGGATCGCATACAAGTGACAGTGTTCGTTGATAAGCCCCAAACGATGCAAAATCATCAGCCAGTGGTGAATTCTGATCTGGAACCCAATTGCAGAGTCGACCTACTCCAGTTGGCCTAACGGTTCCCCTTTGTCTACGAACTCCAGCGAAGATTTTCACTTTCTAAAATCAACAATAAAAGTCAAATTGGAATAATGTATGATATATCCTAGAGAAAACACAATTTCCACAATTCAAGTAATTGTGAGTTGGAAAAAAATTTTATTTGTTTTACTGCCAAGTAAAACGAGTTTTACGAGTTGACTGTGAAAATTCTATATATTTACCGATCTTTCTTCTGGTGTTTTGTGCAAATAACCACCGACTGGATCATCAGTGATGTAGAATGGATGATAACGAGCTGGAACATTTGAATCTTCACCTCCCTCTACCACAAAATTGTACTTTTTACCCCTCACCACGTGAATCACGGGAATCAAAAGACCATTTATGTACCAGGATATTCCCCATCCAACGTGTCCTGTTCAAAAAAAAAAATTATAATAAAAACAAATTTGTAGAAAATATTAGAAATGAATTAAATAATAATTAAGAATAAAAATATTTCAAATTCACATACCTGTGATTGCTGGATATCCGTGTTTTCCACCCGTGGGTCCCATTTGAGCGTAAAAGACTCCGTCTTCCGGCTCGTAGCACTGAATGTCAGGAATCACCCAAGCGTCAGTTTTAGGTGCTGGAGCTGGAGTTGCTGCTGGTCGTGGCCTTCTCGTTGTTGCAGTGAGTGCCTGAATAACAAGATTTCATATTTTCTAGATTCACAAAAATAGAATTCAATTCTAAATTATTCTTCCAAATGGTTCCAAGTGGAATTTTTCAAAATAAAATCTGTAAGAATTTTTTCTTAATAAAAACAGAAAAAAAAATGACTGAATCACCTGATTTGAAGAACTTTTATCAATATTTTCCTCGTATGTTCGAGACGGTTCCTGATCTGGCATGGGACAATTCCAGACAGGTGGTCTTCCAAATTCGATGAATCGATCAGTTTTCAGGTAATCGCTGTGAAAGCTGACCTCATTCCTCTCATTGAGTGGACCAACTCCCCAGATGATCGCTTGAGATCCATTAGTCTTAATCTGACGATCTAATTCATCGTTGGCCTTTAAGGGTCTTTGATACGTCACAATACTATAACCATTCACCATCGCTGCATTCAAGAGTCTCACTGAATTAGTCTCGTCCTGAAACATGAATGAGTTAATTATTTTCCATATTTAGAATTTAAACAAAATAATAACCCTTTTTCCAAATTAAAAAAAAATTTCAATTAAATTCAAGAGAAAAATTTCTCTTGCAAGTGAATTTATTTACAGATTTGGGGATTTAGAGAGTAATTTCATCGAAAGTTTTCCTGTGTATTTAAAAGTTTGATTGAAAAACTTCTCTTCTGAATGGGATTCTTACTTGAATTCGAGTGTCCGGACAACTTCCACGTCCTCCAGAACATTGAGATTTGGCGTCCAAGAAGTAATCAATTGCATATCCTTGAAGAGTTTGCTTGTCCACCCAGGCAACCACTACATCAGCTCCAATCATGACACTTTTTTCTTCTTCTCCAGAAAGACCAAATGACATGTACTGTCCATCTTCTGAATTCAGACGAAAAAAAGAAAAAGATAAATAAGGATTTAAAAATACTCTTTACAGTTACAATAATCAATAAAATGAACGAATTAAAAATGAACTTGAAATCTTTATTAGGGGGGATGTCGGAGATGAAAGTGTGTCAAGATTTGCAAGAATGCAATTTAATAAGCATTTTCAAGGCCTTTCTAATTACGTTATTGAGCTATATAAATTTAGATGTTCCTTTATTGAGGGAAAGCAGAATATCTTTTATAAATCTCGATATAAACACGAAAGTAGATGTATATGCGTGTGCAACACTGTAACAAAGGTGGAGTGTCTTACATATATCTGAAACACCTTTCTCCTTGCATTTCATAATGCCCCGCACTCGTGCGGCGGTCAAAGTGAAAATGAAACTTGTTTGGTGATCGAGATAAATTCAAGACAAAATACCTATCGTTTACGCCAACTCACCATTCACCTTCACATTCTACTGAAAGTAGCTCTGACCTTTATTAAACCTCCATATATATCTAAACGGATTTCGTAAATTTTACTTTTGTCTCACAATTTCTTTATCTTTATTCAATATTTATATTTGCCCCTGACCATGAATTTTTTTCCTGAATCTTTTCTGGTACACTTTGAAAAAAAAACTGGTCCAAAATTGAAATAAATTAAAAGATTTGTCTAAATTATTACTATAGAGTTATAATTTTAATTAATGGCTTATTTGACGATAAATAATCATTTTCCCTTTCTAATTTTCTCTACAATTGTTAATTGAATATTTAGTAAATAAAAATGGTCATATTTCAATTAACTGTATTAACTAAATGTCATGTTCGTGTTTAAAGTTGAATTCGTCAATAAGTTTCAAGAGGTCAATCGAACTCACTCCCATCGACCTTTTCTTAAAGTTGATTCCAAAACTTACCCAGCTTGCCGACAAGTTGAATGACTATACTGTCCCCAGCAACGGCCCATCGAACTTCAAAAGCCAGACTGTCCTCGAGAACTTCGCAGTTGAGTTTCGACTGAAATCATTTATAAAATAAATCCCCTCATTTTCCTTTTTACATTTATATACGTCTAATAAATAAAATTCGATTGAAAACTTTTCTTTTTTCAAGGATTTGCAAACTATTTACGAGGAAAGGGAATTATTGTTGTTCCAACTTTTAACTTCAATTAAAACACTTCATAAAGTACTCGAAACTTTTTTTATATATATATATATATATTATTGAATGGATAAAGTAATAAAAAAGCATTAAGTACAAAAGTACAAAAAATGTATATAAAAATTCTTATAAAATAAGGTACATTTATACCCTTACTAAAAAAAAATACTGCAAATTTCGTAAAACATTTTCATTCCAACACAAGAAAATCACGTAGAAAATAACAACCGAATTTTTATTTTTACTGAAGAAAAATTTATTAATTTATTCGATCAAATTTTTTTCTTCCAACGATTTTCCTATATAGTGAAAAAAACTGTACGAAATTAATTTAAAAAATTTGATTATTTGTTTTTAGTAATGGTAAGCGTAGAATAATACTGTGTGCGAGTGCAAGTAATTTAAATACATAGGATATAAAATAATACGACTAATAAGCTCTCATTGAAAGACAAGAAAACTGGCCTACACTGGAAAGACTGATTGTTTATCGACGTCGAAGCAATCGTCCATCTCTTTCTATTATTTTTCGTACCCTTAATATTTCTAATTGTACATTCAATTTTTTTTTTATTTTACAGAAGCGATTCTATCGATAAAAAGCGTAGGAAATACTTTTTTTTTAAATTTAATCACGATCGTTTTATCATTTAAAATTTAATCACATATCACAGTCAAAGTCATATCACTCACTATCGTTCCTTAAATTCTTAATCGCCGAGTCCTCCAGATTTTTTTTTATACATACTACTTTCACTTGTCCCGATCAAAGAACAATTTTTAATGAGAAAAATAATTAAACGTTCGATTTTGAAAAAGAACTCGTTGAAAGAAAATTTAGAATTCTAAATTCTAATTCCAATTGAAATTTATTTTTAGAATGAAAAAAAATTGTAATAATTCCGAATATAAATTATTGTACTTAGAAAAAATTACAATAATTACAATAAAAATTTCAAATACTATTTTAAAAAAAAAAAAAAAAAATTGTTGCCATTTGTCGTTGAAATAAAAATGAAATATTTCTTCCTTCCAATCGGGACAAGTGGTACAAATTATTCATGTGCAAAATGCTAAAAAAATCTACTGCCAGTCATCGGGTATACTGACACGTGTATTTTTTTGAAATAAAAAGCGTGCACTTTTTGGAGAACATTTTTTTTGCATAGATTTGTTTGTTTTTTTTTTTTGTAGAAACAAATTATTTATAAAAAAAAGCTCAATAAATTCTCCTTATACAATAAATATCGCACTTGCCAGTAGTAACGTGAAAATAAATAAGGAAAAGCTGGATTTACTAGCAAGATCGAATGGGAAGCTTTGTCCTCCAGAAAGTTTTCCAAAGTAGTTTGGCAAAGTTTGGGATTTGAGAGTACAGCTGTGTCACGTACCAACATTTTTGCGACTCGATCGTATTTAACAAAAGACCATCAGTTTATTTTGTTAAAACTTTAGTCGTTCCAGACACAATAGTACAGAAACCGTATTCCATTCTAATTCCATTGTTTTTTTTCCATTTCTTCATTTTAACTACTCACGAGATTTTTTCTTGAAATTCAAAATATTTTTTTTGTTTTATATTCTTGTGGAATAATTCTTTATTGTCAGAAAAAAAAATTAATTATTGCTGTCAATGATCATTGATCTCAATTCTTTCTTTCCATCATTGTTTATTCATCCTAAGTGAAAGAATAATTTACCATTTGTTTTTTTTGTTTTCACGTAATAAATTATTTTAATCGTGTTTCTGAAGAATAAATTTGATTCCTGAATAAATTTCCATCAAGGCATTTTTGTTTACAGGGCGAAGAGTGTTGAATTTTCGTTTGAATAAACAAATTTAGAGAGTCTGAGAAAGTATATATTGAAAGAAAATGTTTAGAATCGATTCTCGAAATTAGCAAGTCTAATATGATTGACTAACAAAAGATCATACGCATGTGAAAAATCTTTCGAGAATAATATCCCTTTTAGAGAAATTGAAAGTCACTTCCTTATTTTTCTTACTTTCTCCGCTCCTTTTTTTCTTCTCAAAATTAATCCACCCACTGAAATCTCTCCACAACTATTAATATAATAAATAAATTTATTTTACTTTTGAATTAATTTTTGGCTTCAAAACTTATTTCGACAAAATAATAATTTAGAGATCTTTAAAGTTTTAAATAATGTATTTTAACATTCCTGTATCAAACAAAATGACCGGAAAAGGTCTTTATTTCCTATATTTCAAACTTCTCATCACAGTTGAAAATTCACTAGAGCGAATTTATAATTTTCCGAAATGAAAAACCCCCGAGACTTGACAGATGTACTCTTGTTTGAATTTTCACAAAAAGATTGGACAATTTCGAATTTATTCTAGCTTCCAGCTTGAAGATTATTATTATTATTATTAGAAACGAATAAAAGAATCGTGTCTCTGGTCGCCTGGAAATCGTTCGAGTTTAGAATAAGATGTTTGCTGCGGCTGAGAGAATTGAGAAGACACAATCTCCCTGGGGCGTTGTGCATTTGATGAGAATCGGGGATTTTGATTTTCATCGATACGCCTTTGCGCCGAAGACGGATTTCTCAAACGCGCTTGCTCCAATGGCACTTGATAATTTTGCAAAATAAGTTGACCTGAGTGCACGTTTCCTAATTGATGCAAATTATTATTGAAACCCAAAAGTGAATCTTGTCCAATTCGAGGAGATTCTTGATGAAGTTGTTGAATTTGTCGATAGGGACTCGGGGCCTGATGAAGCTCAAGTGTCTTGGGTATCCGATAGCCGACCGATTGAACAATTTGCACCTGATCGTCATGACGAAGAATAGGTCGATAGGTCGTTGCTCGATGATGCTGATGGACCAATGAATTACCAAATTGTTGTTGATGAGAAGAAGAGGATGATGATGATGATGAGGGTGTGGATGGAATGTATGTTTCTTGGTATTGTGAAAGCGCCGCTTTCTGTCCCTGCCCTCCGCGCACGTTCTGCAACACAAGGACAGAGACAGAAAATTAGGCTTGAAATTCTGTCTTATTCACGGGTTCTAAATCTGCAAAATTTTTTCCAATACTACATCGCTTTTTTAAAAGAGTTTTTATGAAAAAACTATAACACTGGGAAAATAAACATTTGTTGGCAAAAAAAGCGATACAGCGCAATTTTTTTTTTGAAAGGAAATATCGCTGAAAAAAAAGGAAAAACGGTTTTTTTTTTAGTATTTTAAAATTAAAATACTAAAAATTTTTTAGTATTTCTATAACCGGAGAATAGATTTCGACATAAATAAACTTTCTACTGTAAGGATTTAATGAAAGGGTTAATTCTTGATTTCGTGTCTCTTGTATGTACAGTATGTCTCGAAAGCAAGTAACACAGATGAATCTCACCATGGGAAATTCAACATCTTCTTGTTCATGACTAATACCTAAACTCGAACTTCTCTGTAGCTCACGGTTTGTGATTAGCTGTTACATTGGAAACCACATCAACAAAAGAGAAACTCCCGTCAACAACTAAATTCAAGATCCGCATTAAAAAGGACAATTCAATTATTATCAACTCGAAATAATTCAATTTCACAATAAAAATGTCGAAATTTTTCATTCCTCCTTCTTTAAAATAAACGGGAAAAAAAATTTATTTCGATTCAAATACAAAAATTATTGATTTAATTACAATTTGTTTGATTTAAATGAAAATTATTTGTTTCAAGTAAATATTTCTTTAATAATAGACAAGTTTACTTCTTCATTATCTTGAAATAAATAATCAAAGAAAATTTTTTTTGTATGAAATAAATTTTATTTGAATCAATTAAATGGTATTTGTATTAAATATACAGAAATTATTATTTCAGTTAAAATTTATTTGATTTTATTAATAATTATTTGGTCATTCAAGTAAATATTTATTTGATAATAGACAAGTAATTGTTTATTTAAATCAAATAAATTTTCCCTTCAGTAATACACTGAAAGAAAAATACAGTAAATTACAAACAAAATTAGTGCAGATAAAATTATTTACAAACATTTATTTTATTTTAATTAACTGAGTTTGTTTGTAAAATTTGTAAAATAAAATCATTTCAAAAGTCAATTTAATTCAATATAAAACGAACAAAATCATAAAACAATAAAAATAAAATAAAACATGTAAAATTAAAAATAGAACAAAAATATAAAACACAATAACCCTAATGGAGTAACAGAAAATAAATATAGAAATAAAATGACAAACGAATGGATTTCCAAAAGTTTTTAACCGGATTGAGAAAAAACTTCAAACTTTATATATACATTTTTTTTTTAAACTAATTGAAATGAGAGAGAAATGCTCAGGAATGCGGACATTGACGTCAGAGTTTCAACAATTGTGCTTTTAACGCGGAATGGAGTGTAGCAGGCTTTTTATTTTATTTTTTATTTTTTTTCCTTTTTTTCGTTGTTGTAAATAAACGATATATTTGTTGTGGACAACAATGATCCCGACTTTATGCTGGAAAAACTGGGGATGAAAAAAAACGTTAAGCGCAACAATGAGAAAATGCGTCCACGAGTGACGCGTGTTACGAGAATTGAAATTCAGAGATGATTCACTTTTGACGTATACGATGGAACTTGGTTTTGTGATAACTAGCGCAAAATTTGCAAGGAGATATTTGCATTTTGCATCCCTATATATATGTACATATATATATATATATATATAAAACCGCTAGTAAAGTGCAGTTACATACTCAAATATTGACTCGAATGTTTCTCGCTACTTGGACTTTCAGCGCACAAAGATATCCTACCTAAACTTGTTAAATATAAAGTTATTTCAACAAACACGTACACATAACAAATCTGATACATTATATGCCAAATAATAAAATAATAATAACAAAAAAAATTATTTTTATTACAAAATAAAAATAATAACACACTGAAAAAAATTATAAAGTAACTTTTACTATATTTACAAAGTAAAATACAAACTGTCTGTAATTTCTGTCAATGTTTACTAATTCCAAAGTAAATTTTAGTAAAATTCACTTTGGACGTATTAAAATTTACTCCGGCAATAGTAAATAAAATTGTTAGAAATGCGCAGAAATTCCAAAAAATTAAGGTTTTACTTTGTAAACAGTAAAAGTTACTTTATAATTTTTTCCTTGCATGCTTTTAACTTTAAAAAGAGAAACAAAAACAAAACTAATATATATTTTAAAATACCTTTTAAAATATATATAATTAAGTAAAAAGTTTTTAGTAAGACGAATGAAATTAACGTCATTTTTGGCGAGTTTCGTAAACATATATAATAATAATAATACTCTTTCCAAGTGTCACTTTCAGTTGGACAAAAGTTTAAAATTTATTTCAAGACGCAATTGTGCCTTGGGATCTTGGATTTAAACTTGAATTTATGTACGTTGGGAGGAAAATTTTTCGTATGATATATTGTAGAGCTGGTCGATGGAAAACTGAGCGTTGGGAAAAGTCAGTGTAAAGTTTTTCTCAGAGCGCAATGTGCGCGATCGGCATAGAAATTGATGTTATTACTCTTATTCATTCTTGCCATTTTCTTGCAAAGCAATTTTACACATTCAAAACGTATATATATTTTTATAAATCGCGAATTGCCCATTTTTGAAGCACGTTACGTCCTCAATTTTACAGATAATGTTCCAGAAAGAAAGATATAAAATTATTTATGATTTTAATTCAATTATATATTTAATTAAATAACTAAATATGAAAAAAGAATTTTAAGTTAAATAAAAAGGAAATATTAGATAAAAAGAAAATTGTTAACAAAAATTAAATATTGACATTGGAAAATTTAATAAACTGCGGCATTTATTATTTTACAATAGAGAATTATTATTATTATTACGAGATTTTCGTGTCAAGGAAAGAAAAATTTTTGCGGATAATCTTGTTCGCGCATTCCTATCTAAAGTTCTCTCGCCTTTTGTGGTTACAGTGGCGGCAACAACAACATCGCTACACATTTTATGCGGCTGTAACAAAACACCGTGTAAATTCCCTTCTGCGGATAAAACTTATCCTGTTAAGTTAATTTATTTTGTTATAGAATTTTTTTTCCCATCTATTTTTTATTTTTTTTTTTATTTTATAAAAATTGCGAGATAAACTGTATATTCTTTGCCTTTTTTCCAGACTGGCATTGGAAATATTTGCAATCTATACTTCAGCAGCATAGCTTTTTGTTAGCGAGTGATATGTGACGATTTAAAAAATTTGATAGATGGGAAATGCAATTTTTTTTCTGTTCCTCTCCTAAATTTTTATTTTAAAGTATTAGTCGCATGCAAATGGCTATTTATTTTTTTATGATGCGTCGCGAGAAAAAAAGTACTCAAAAGCGAGAATTAATAATTCTACTTTCTTAGACTTTCTTTTTTCTCTTTCTAAAAAAGTATTTCAATGCTTTTTTGGAATTATTCTTCTTCTTTTCTATCATTTTTCATATATTTTTGCCTTTTTAATTAATTATAATAACATTTTTGCCTATTAATGAAACTTTCACTAATCAGTAAATCATCGCAAAACTCTGAAAACATTTTGCCTCCTATTTTGCTGATAATTTTTCTATTAAATAAAAAATTAATACATGTAATTAAAAACTTTTCAATCGTCATATTGATAGTTTAATACGATAATTTTCTATTTCACGGCTATTAAATGAATAAAGTGTTATTTTTATAAATCTTAAAAAGAGGCTATTGTGTTACTATAAAACTTTCTATATCTTAATGCAGACATTGATTAATTTTCCTGCTCCAGAAGAATTTCTCTTCCATATATATATATATATTTATAATTATTTATAAATTGTATTTCTTTGCGACTCTTGCATTTAGTAGGAAGTTTTGATTTTATCTCCATCGAATTTTCTTTTTCTTCCCCCATTTTCTCTGCCGAGTTCATTTTCTTCAGACTAATAGAGAACTATATCCCAGCGTCAATAAGAGAAGAAGCTTTATAACCTTTGAAAGCCCGCTACCGACTTTTTGATTACCCTTTGATAGATATCGTATTTTATCTTGGATGAGTTAGTTTCATCTGTTTTCCGAAGTCATATGGGAGTTAATATTATAGCTTTTGGACAAACGATAAATTAAATGCCCATTTTATTGCCCTAAATATTTTTTTTATAGATTTTTCTTTTTCAAGGAAGAAACTTTTTATTTGTTCATAATAGAGAATATTTTAATTTTAAAATTAATTCGACGTACCTAGGGAATTATTGTCAGTTTTTGAGGAATTTTGTGAGATGTTTAGTTTGAACTTTCTCATGGTGGTGGTAGTATTTCTAAAGGTGCTCGAGTGACTACTCGTATCCTTTGATTATATGCGCCAAAAGGACGCGAGAGCAAAGTGTGGGTGGATTTGGTTTAGATGTTAAGATCTTAGAGACTTACACCATTGCCCAGGGGTTGTAAAGAGACATTGGCTTACCTGAGGAGAAACTCCAAGCATCTTAAGGGATGGAGGAACGTTGAGACTCTGAGGAATTTGCACGTGACCAAAATCAACAGCAAAAGCCTCACACCAAACGCCAAAATGTCCAAGCTGATGCACCGTTAAATCTCCTGGCAATGTTAAAACAACCGTTTTATGATCGTAACGACGTAATGGTTGTATTTTTCCATTTTCATCAGGCACTTTAATTCCTTGGGGCGAGGGATGTGGTCCAGTTCCAGTCCAGAATTTTGCATCTATTGGAAAAATTAATTTTCAAATTAATTTTACGTCTGTGTAACTTTTTTTGATTAATTATATAAATTTCTCTCTCTCTCTCTCTCTTACCTGGAGCTTCGCCATCATAACTGAAACTTGGAATTAGAAGGGTTTGAGCATCAACAATTACCACGGGTTCTGAACTAACTCCATGGATACCATTAAGACTTCCTAATTTTTGTGGCTTTGGATAATCAAAACTGCGTGGAATTTTTATATCACCAAAGTTTACCTACAAGCAATTACAATAATATTAATTAAAACACATAAAAAATTCACACAGTAAATTCAATTCTTAAATGTTATTAATTTTATTCAAATTTATTCTTTTGCAAGAATCTAATATTAATTTTTAAAGAAACATAATTAAATTCCACAACAACTGAAAATCGTTTTTGAAAATTATTTTCCCCCTGATTAAAAATTCTTTGCTACCAAATACTCTCTGATTTATTTTAATCCTTTTTCTTTTAGTTAATATAAATTTCCAATTTCAAAATTGTGCTATTTTCTAAAAGAATTTGGAATTAAAAGAGTTAATTGCAGTGAAGAAAAAAAAATATCCCTTTAGTAGTCCCTTAATAAACAAGAAATGAAACAGACAATAAAAATTAAGAAGAATTCATCTACTCACTGAGAATTCGTCACAATATACAGAAAACCACTTGATGTTGTTCAAGGTCTTTCCTTCCGGAAGCGTTAAAGTGATGTCCTTATTTCTGTAGCGCTTTAGAACGTTAGTCCTGTTAACATAATTAACATTGCCAACATAGAGAAACGTTTGAGAACTCTCGCGCGTATTATTTCTGCTTTACACATTCGTCCAGAGGTGAAACCAGTCTACGTGTCGAGTTAATTAATGACTACTAAAGGACACACACGTGAGTGCCCAACTTTCTTTCATAAAATATATATATGTATCACAAGAATAAAAAAAGAACTCGTGTCACTTTATTATCAACACATTCTTCATATATTTTTTTTTTAATTTTTTCATAAAACCCTTAAACATTTTTTAATGTCTCTTATTATTAAATTGTTTTCAACATTTGGACAATGTGTTTTATATGATATACTCTGTGCGTTTGTCATTTTAATTAATTTACTAAAATAACTCTTAATTAATTTCTTAATTTTCCATCTCTTTCTCGCTTTTCTGTTAATTAAATTAATTGAAAATGATTTATTTTACCTGAATACAAAATTTATTTCAACATTGCTAAACAAAACAAAGGGAAAATATTTATTCAATTATACATGTATTAATTCAGGAATGATAAATTAAAAATGTTTATGTATTATTAAAAATTACAATGGAAAAATATTTATTTGATTCAATTAACCAATTGTACATTATCAAATAAATATTTACTTGAACCAAATAATTTTTATTTAAATCAAATAAAGGTTCGCATAAATATACCATAAATCTTATTTAGCATAATAGTTAATTGACATGAAATTCATTTAACATAAATTTCATGGGATAGAAAATTTATTTGACAGAAAATTGATTTAATATAAATTTCATTTGACACAAAAGACAAAACTCATTTAACATAATTCCCATTTGACATAAAAATCACTTGACATAAATTTCATTTGACATAAAAATCATTTAACATAATTCCCATTTGAAATAAAAATCATTTAACATAATTCCCATTTGACATAAAATTCATTTGACATAAAAATCATTTGACTTAAAGTTCACTAAAGTTCAAATGGGAATTATGTTAAATGAATTTTGTCTAAAATGAAATTTATATTAAATGAATTTTATGTCCAATGAAACTTACGTTAAATGAATTTCACGTCAAATTACATTTCTGTTATAAATGATTTTATGTCAAATAAATATATTGTCAAATAAGATTTGTGGAAAATTCATGCGACCCCAAATAAACTGTAATTGAATCAATAATTTCTGTATTTGAAGCAAATACAATTTAATTGACTCAAGGAAAATTTATTCAATAAAAATGTAAATATTTGTCTGATAATAGTCAAGTAATTCATTATTTGAATCAAATAAATTTAAGAAAAAGGGATAAAATTATTTAAATAATAAATATATTCTTTACTAAATTCTGTATTTTTAAAAGTAAGTTTCATTTCTTTTATTTATTATTCCTGTTATTACATTTTGTAACGCGCATTGTTGAAATAAAAAATTTTTTTTCTGAATAAACATAGAAAGTTTATTTAAAATTATACGTCTATGTGAAAAACAAAAGAATGGATGTTTTTATTAGCTTTTTCTTTTTTGTTGAAATTACTGCCTAGATAATAATAGCTTGTTTGGAGTGTCAATAGCCTGGAGCTAATCATGCATTATTAAATTTGTATACGTTAATATTATCGTATACTTACGTTCCTCGTTCGTCCCGGACCCTGAACCCATTATTACCCGGAGATTTTGAGCTTCCAGCGTAGAAAAATGCAGCTGGAAATTTAATTAAAACATTTCTTTTTAAATTCCATCTAAAACTAAAATTTTCAACAAAAAAAAAAAATTCCTACTTTTGCATGCAATAAATAAATTCAATAAAACTTATTAAAATTTGAACAAAAAATTCTTCTTGTACTGCCTTTTACAATATGTAATAAAAATGATTTAAACAAACTCATAATAATTTTAAAACTGCATCCTCTTTTTTCTTCTCGCGCAATAATTTTTGTAAAATCAATTAACCAAGGAATAAAATTTCGATTTTAGAACAAAAAAAAAAACTCTTTTGATTTTCTACTCTATAATTAAATATATTTACTGATTTGATCTTGCTAGGTCAGGGAAAGTTTGAATGTCAAGTTTCCTTTCGTTTCTTTCTTTCTTTCTTTTTTTTCCACAATGAAATAGAAAATTGTTCATATGCGCTACTGTTGAAATTTATCGTTCTCGAATTTTACGATATTTTTCTTTTGCATCTTTCACGTTCCAGATTTCTTCCATAATCGTAAAATATTTCTTAAAAAAAAAGCAAATACTAACCGGGACCTTCTCCATCATAATTGAAGCCTTTGATGAATAGGGTTCTACCATCAACGGCATAGATTTCACCACTAACACCATGGTGAAGTTCAGATAATCTCCCCAATAGTTTTCCATAATAAGCCGCATTGCATACCTCTGAAACAAATAATTTTCAGCCATTAAATTCCATAATAATAATAATAATAACAATTGAGAAAAAAATATGTCAAATTTCATTTCTACTTGAAAGAAAATTTTATTTCTGTCGAGTTTATTCAATATTCATTTGAAGTTATATTCAATAATTCATTTTATTAACGAAAGATGATTATAATCAATTATGTAATAAATTTTTCATCTAAAAAAGCAAAGCAAAACGAAAATCAAGAATGAAAATCTAGGTCAAATTGTGACGTCAACATTATAAGATATATAAATTTATGTGTCACTCCTTATATGAAATCTTAATTAAAAATAGTTTATAGTTTCCATCAAAGTCTGGATCACGGGTTCGAGACGATAAAGTGGCTGAAGACATTGCATTAGTTGCACGCTTACACTTCCAAGGAGAGATAATGACCGTTATGCATATGCATCGCACCTTAAATCCTTGCATCCTTACAAGATTGCAAATCCCTGGAATTTATATAGAATCTCTTTTTCTCCCTTTTTCTCTCCTCTTGGCTTTCTTCTCCTTTATTTCACATTGATATATTAAAATGCACCAGTTATCAATATAATGATTATTGATTCAATTTTATTTTCTTTCAATTTCTTTCATAAAATTCCATATTATAGTTAATTGGAATGTTCCTTATATTCTCACTTGAATTTTTCCTCCCGTCTTCCTTTATTTTCACTTATTTCTATTTCTATATGCACAAAACTAATTAAACCGGTATTAGGTTTGTTACGTTGGATTGAAATAAATTGGTGCGTCGTATATATATTGATAATCGACTTTGTTCCGTCTCAAGGCAGCCTTGTATGGCGGTTAACGGTAGAAATTCCATTTCCACGATGAACATCAATCCACGTGCATGTTCTGCAAATCGTAGCATGCAAAACTAGGTTCCTTGAATGCTTCGCCCCCTCTGGATTGATCCACCGTATGGCATGTAGGGCAGAACGTGTATCCACAGAGAAAATATATATATATAAAGGGAATATGTAAAATATTCCTCGTTAGGTCCCAATATAAAAAGGGTTCAGCAGGAAACTCACGTCAATTTGGCCCAGCATTGGATCCAAAAACAGTTCAATAGAAAATCCCCTCGAAAAAAAGTTAATCCATATTGAAAAAGATGTCTTTATTATCTGTAAATGGCTAATTATTTTAAAACAATAATATTCCATTTTAAGGAATGAAAAAAGAAAGAATGGAAAAATAGTCGCACGGCAAAGTACATCAGTTCATTAGGCATCGTTACTGTGAATCCCATGTCCTTTTGGCCTCTTGTCTGTAAAATGCTTGCAAATCTGATGGAAATAGGATGCGTTCTACAATGGTTGCATCTAATGGTCAATATAGTGCATATGCTATATAACGTATTCATGTTTTGTCGGTCAACAAAGACTGATGATGGAAAAATTTCCTTTAAGGACATATCAAAGTTGGTCACCTTAAATTCCTTTTCTACAAAAATCAATCCTAATTTTATCCCAAATTCGCGAAAAAACCACTATTTTTAGTATTTTACAAATCATTATTGTTTAATTTTTTTTTTTGAGTTGTTTCGACTATTGTGGATAAATATATTAATTTAATAATTATTATTTAAATTCAAACACTGTTAATGACTCTCTAGAATTTTTATACAATAATTTTGTCATAAACTCAGATTTTATGATATATGAAAACTTGTGCAAAAATGTGGAAATTTAAATTTTTATACAAAGGCGAATTTATCCATTTCTTTAATACATATTCTCCAAATGTATATAAATTTTTAGAAAAATGTTTCAGGAAAAAATTATTATTTCAAAAATTGTAAAAAGAAAGATTGTGTGTGTGTTAAAATAACAATAAAAAACTACACTACCCACAATTTCCAATAATAAAATATTTTATAGTGAAACGTTGAAATTCATTAATCCACTAGTTTTTTTTTTTAATTTTTATTATTGAGAAAAAAAAATGTAAAAAGGAAGATTTCTCGTGAGAGAATATAATCTGTTCGCAGTATAATTTCGTAATGTGAACCACTTTCACCATTGCGAAAAATAAATTAACCTCAGGCCATTCAGCTGCAAATTTCAAATTTTTATTGTGCGTGCAAAGAACTTTAATCATCGCCTTTGTACTAATTTTCATTAAAATTCATTCAAATCCTAAAATAAACGTCAAGTTTTCATACTTTACATTTTTTCTGTCAAAGTACAAAATAAATGTACTAAAAAAAAGCCACTTCAAAATTGATTCAAAATTCCCTGACTGTCGAATAACAATAAAAACAACAAAGTTTTGAAATATAAAGTGAAAATATTTAATATTAATTAATCCGAATTTATTTAATTAAATCTGATTGAAAATTATCCAGAGATATAACACAGAGAATATATAATTTGCCGAGATAAATGAATTTTCTTTTTTGCTTTTTAACTATTGTTTTTTGATAAAAAAAAAAAGGAAACGAGGAAAACTGGGACAAAAAAATTAATTATGAATGAAATTCATCCGGAATGATGAATATTTATCAAGAGTCAGAAAAAAGTACTGAATATTGCAACAGAATGCAGCATATGTGTTTTCTGGACTTGTATATATATATATACGTGATCACGTGAAAAATTCTCAATTACCAATATTGTGCCAATCATTCATAAAAATTGGAAATCACAATTTATAAACTGACATTTTACATTTCCAGACAAAATGTAATTTATGTTCATCGAAAATGAAATATTTTCATTATCAAATAAATTCCAATTTTCCTGTATATTTCCCCAACATATACAAATATATGTTTCCCCTTTAATAATTTTAAATATCCAATTTCAACATTACAACGTTACATATTTGATATTTATATTTTTTTTATTCTAGAAGAAAAAACGAATGTTTTAATATAAAATTTCAAAAGAATGATTTTAATATTGTTGAATAATAACTACAATGAAAAAAGACCGTCTATAACAACTTGGATTTCATTATAAATGGGACATAAAATGACGACAACCACGGAAGCTAGATGTTACAATAGTTTGTAATCAGAGTAATGAGATAGTGAAGCAGTAACTTGCAATTTAAATTTAATGAATTATATTTCACTTGATTCATTCTCTTGTATTTTCTGTCACGCTCGAGAATTAATGTCTGACTTCTCATTTCATTATTTCTAAATAGTTACCATAATTAGTATGATAATCAACCTAAATAAATTTAATTCATCAAATATACAAAACATCTTCTTTAAAAATAAAATAACCGTTAAATTATTTTCTCAAAAGTTTTTCTATAATTTCTATAATTAGTTTCTTCCATTTTTTATAATTAAGTAGATTTTTTTTTCTGGAAAAAAATAAATGGAAAGGATCACCGTTTGAATTTGTCATCAACTGAAGTTAGTCTATTATAAAATTATCAACGAATAAAATCATTATTAAATCAAAATAATTGATTGAAACTAATAATTATCTATTGAAAATATTAAAGAAATAAAAATAACTATTTACAGCTAAAATTTATTGAAACTGTGACTGTGACAAATTTTATTATCATTGTGCTAATAACAATTGATGATAAAATGAATTGAAACTAAATGAAAAAAACAATTGGAAAATTAAACGAAGTTTCTCAAGTAAAAATAGCGCAACAACAGTTGAAGTTGTTATCGACCAAAACTACCAAATAATTGAAGCTATCAATTATATTTGTATATAAAATGATGAAAAAGTCAATTAAAGCTATTAAAAATAGAAGGTGTCATTGCACCTCAATTTATTGATTACAACTATCAAAGATTGGAATAACTGTCATTGTTCGAAATTAATCATCCAAAGTTACTAACGATTAAAACTACTATCAATGGAAAATCGAATCTACTATCTGCCATTAACTGTAATTTTTCGTTAATTGTCTCTCTAATTGTAGCAACCATTGTCAGATACTAAAGATTAAATCATAATTTAAGACACGTTCTATTTTTTTTTTTTTTTTTTTTTTTTTTGAATGTATTTTTAAAACAGAGCGGAAAAAATATACGAACAAATTCCCTTGATTGAAGATGCGTGAATCATTTGATTATGGTTCAATTCAGATTGATTGAATGAAAATAAATATTTCTCGAATTTTTTCCAAAAGTTGATATGGAAGAAATAAAAATAAATTCAAATATTAAAATTAATAATTAATAAATAGCGTTGTTTTGGGAATATAACATACCACAAACTTGATCATCAAGGAATGCAAGACTATATTTACAGTCATATCTACATACCTAAATTGCATGTACACAGAAGGTATGCATATGTATAATACGTGGTTTGCGTAAATTGACGTGAATTCCAAAGCATGTGTTTGTGCCCCAGAAGCTGATCCATTTGCTGACAGATTTTGTTAATTATGATTAATCACGTGCAAAAAGTATTAAAAGTTTCAATTTCATTATTATTTTATATATTTCTGTAATTATTTTCCCCTTGTTAAATTAAATATGCTACATTATAATAAACAATTAAAAAAATGAATTTCCAAAACAAATATTTTAACAAATTTTCTGCTATAAATATATTTTCACCTTTTTTAAGCAATTCTAATATAAATTATTATATATAATTTCCATTTTTTCCTTGTCAATATTAAAAAAAAACAATTTTCCATAATTTCTCCATTTTCTCATCATCAGTAGAGAAAATATAATTCCAGTCTTGCTTAATATGATAATCTGGGATTATATCCTCTCTGTAAGTATTAAATAATGATGACTTTTCGTCGTATCATGAATGCTCTTAACATCGCAAATCTGGAGCAAAATTCGAATGAGGAAGTTTGAACAAAAATTAAATATTTAAAACTACATGTCCCAATTTATAATATGTACATGAAAAAATACATTTTATTTCGAGAGGATTATATATATATATTATATATATATGAAAAAAATGTAATTTTGCATCACTAAATAAATATTCTAAAAAGAAAAAAATAGATTTCCTTTCATAAAAAATGAAGGTATAAACAATTTTTTATTATCACTTTTATGTCGATTGAAAATTTTATGTAACTTTTTATATGACAAATTTTATAATATCAGTGAATTTCTACGAGTAACGATAAATAAGGGGAAAAAATTGCAGTTTACTAATAACATTATTAACTTTTTATAAAACACGGTTTTTACAAAAAGTATTTTGAAACAGTTTTAAATTTACATTTTTTCAATTAAATTTACATTATTTTTCCATACATCTAAATAGGAATATTTTGATTGATTTAACGAACAAAATTTTTAATCTTCTCGATAAAATTTCGTTCTTTAATTCATCCAAAGTTGATCAATATTATTCGAAGGGACGACTTAGATTAAATACCTAAAGTTGCTAATAATAAAAATTACTAACTATTAAAACTATTGAAGTTTTGAATCAAAACGACCAGAGAGGAGAATCAACGATAGTTACAAATTTGGATTGAAGTTATTATTGATTAAAATTATCATGGATTGCAACTATCAGTAAATGAAGTTCCCATCGATTAAATCTATAACACAGATTTAGTTATTGTCCATTTAGAATGAAGCCATCAGCGATTGAACTTGCCATTGATATGAAACTATCATTATTTCCAATTTTAATGGAATGTGTACTATTATACAGAACCGAACCCTATTATTCGAATCCAAAATTTATAGGTCAGCTGAAAAATTATTTTTAGTAGAAACGATACATTAGAAGTAAACTAAATTACAATATATGTCGATTCACGAATACATAGGTAAATAATACCATTTACTGTTTTTCACTACAGTTCGAAATTTATTCTCCTTTCAAATAAAATACACACCACCTATATAAATACGAAAAAAAAACTCTTAGATTGAGTATTATTAGATCTCGGTCGAGATAAATATTTTTCAGAGAAGAACATTTTGAGTGTTCAGATTTAACAAAAAGCAAAGAAGAAAAAAGAGTAAAAGGATTGTATATATATTGAAAAGAGGGTTTCTTTTTCATATATTTATGCCTGAAGGCATAACCAGAAAAAAGCACCTTCAAATAAGATAATTTAAAATACAACTGAAACTTGACCCATATAAATCAAAACACCCGAAATACATTTGTAGAAAAAGAAAATAACATTTTTTTTGTTGGAAAAATAGAAAAAAAAACGAATTATTAATTTGATAACCAGAAAGGGTACATAATTGTTTTGTATTTGAAAAATTCGTTTTTGACCTACTTTATACATTTATAGAATTGGTCTATAAAGGGAAAATAGTCAGACTGATAAATTGATGTATGTAAAAAACGAAACTTTTTTAATGAACATAAATAGCTGAGAGAAATCGGTAAATTTTTTTGTTTGTTTGTTTGTTTCAAAATGTGTTGGTTTGGGTAAATTGTAGCCATATATATGTATACCTATATATCTTCCCCATGCTATTTGCTCAGAAACCCAATTAACGCGAGGGAATAGGACAATCCGTCTCTCGTTTCTAGCTCTACTCGATATCGTGCTGACAAAGCGTCCAGTAACAGAGGAGATGTGTGGCACCCAGAGTCACTAAGGGTACACCAAATTCGAATTAAGCAAAGTCGTGGTCACTGGGATTTTTCCAATTCGTTTCGTAGATTCGCTAAGATCATTAGAAAATTCCCAAATAGATCGTTAATCTGTGGTTATCGACTTGAACGAATTGATTGCTACACGATTAAACACCATCCGAAATTTCACCTTCAAGCAAATCATGCAATGAATTATTCTGCAGCTGCAATGAAGGAATATATAGGTCATTATTAAATCAACTCGGAAATTATGAGAAAAAGAAATACCCACACTCAGAAAAAAAATTTTAATTGAATCAACGAAACAAAATTAAAAACATTGCTATACAGTCAACTAAACGTTTGTTTGATTCAAACCAGATTTTTCAACTGAATATAATATTTATTCGAAAATGAACCAAACAAGTTTTATGCATTTATTATAATGAACCAAAATTTTATTCAAATCAAAATCAGTTTCAAATGAAACAGTTTTATTGCATCAAATAAAATAGGATCATTAAACAATTCGGTTACCTAAGTGAAATAAACTTTTTCTCTGAAAGAAATTTTTAATTTGTAAAAATTCAATTTTTTTTTCCCAATTGGAATACATTCGATGTACAAATTACATTTTCGAATTTTGAAAAACAATTGTTATTAAATTTTTTTCCCAGGTATAGAAAGTGAGAATGACATGGAACATTGATTGAATTGAGAAATTTTTTTTCCAACAAGTTTGTTGAGACCATTTTTCACTATATTTCGTGCGTGAAAATGAATCTCTCATCGTGTGTTGTGAATCAGAAATCGAGGTTAAACTATTATTTTCGAGTGGATTATGCTTAATGAGAAGTGAACATATCAGTAAAAGGATATACAATCTCATGAAGAAGTAAAAGTAACAGGTTAATTTATAATAATCATAATAATATCTGTCAGGAACAATCTAAAGAGGCAAAGTTGTTATCCTTGAGAAAAGTATATAATAAATCTAAATAGGGAACTATTCTTCAGAGCGTATTTATAAAGACTCTCAATTTACTGTTCTTTTTTCTTCTATTTTTTCAATTTCGAAACAGTAAAATTAAATAGTGAAGGATATTACACCCTAATTCGATATATGTCCTTTTAATTATATAATGATAATTAGAAAAATGATCAATCAGAATTGTATAAAAGGAAGTTTGAAATTGATCAAAATTGATCACAGTAAAAAAAAAGAAAAAAAAATGATGGGGGGAAAAAAAGAAGAAAGGGAAAAGCGAAATAGAGTAGAACGGATTTACGACTAAACGAAATGCAGTAAAGTATGATGGGGTCAAAATAGAATTAAGTAGAAAAAAGTGGCGGAAAATAGAGCCACAGTCGATTATAAAATGGCTTTCTGAAAAAGAATAGATTGGCAATGGAGAAAGAAATAAATTCAATAGAATAAAAGGAAATTACTTCGTAGGAGATCTAACAATTCTATGGGTGATAATTGTTAGGAACAGAAGATTGAACTTGCAAATTATATATAAATGGAGAAGCAATAATGAAAATAAATTGAAAATAATTGTAAACGAATGTAAAAAGAAACAAATATAAATAAAGAAAGTAAATAAAAACGTAACTAAAAAAGTAACTACGAAAAGTAACTACGAAAGTAATTAAAAAAAAGTAACAAAAAAATAAATAAAATAAATACAGAAAATAATTAAATATAAAAATAAAGAAATTTTTTAAAATAAATATCGAATCAAAAATGCAAATATTTTAGCAATTTATGAAAAATTTCGTTTTTTCCATATATAAATGATTCTGCCTCTCGAATACGAAAAATATGTTTTTAGAATATTTTAATAAAAGCAGAGGAAAAATTTTTGCTAAAAAAATATTTCACATAAATGAAATTCAATTTTTTTCTATCCATTAAAATTTTTTTAATATTAGTAATTAATTTACCAGTTTTTACTACAAATCTACCATTAAAATAAATGGAATAATTGATAACTCAATGACGTTACGAACAAAAGACGAGCGACTAACTGATAAGCTTCAAACATTTATGTGACAATGTATCCGAGTACAATGTTACTAAAATGTATAGACATTAATTTACTTCTAATAGTTCAATTGTCAACTCATTCGTTTATTACTAAATAATATTTTTTTTCAAATATATAATATTCTACATTTTATAAAAATGCTATCATTTTTATTAAAACCATTAATTCCCTGCACTTTACTTACATCGATTATAATATCACTTTTATTTCGATATTCGGCAGATGATAATTATTTGAAGGTAAGTCAATTTAATTAATTTATTATTTAATTAATTATTTATTTATTAATTAATTAAATAGGGAAATAAATAAATTTAAATAAACAATATAAATAAATGACAATAAATATAACAATCGAAAATAAATTTACCTGAACAATATAAAGTGATTTATTTTATAATAATCGTAATTAATTAATTGCCTTTTTTAAATAAAAGACGTTTTAATTTTTAAATAATTTTTAGGTACTGAAAATATTTCATCGCGAACCAAAAGAATATGATTTTATAATTGTTGGTGCCGGATCTGCAGGATGCGTGGTTGCAAATCGATTATCAGAAAATAGTGCATGGAAAGTAAATATTAATCCAAATATATTTAAATGGACAGAACTGTTTACAAAGTTAATGTTTAAACCGAAACTGTCAATAATTTGTTAATAATAATAATAATAATAAAATAATAGTAAATAAATAAATTCAAAAAAATTAAAAAATTAAATAAATATTAATAATGTTTTTTAATAATTTTTTACTATTTGATATTGTTTACTATTGCTATTATTGCAACGAAAAAATTTTTGTTTACTGTTTAAAAATTTTAAATAATTAAAATTCCAACTAATATTCCGTAATACATAGGTGCTTTTATTAGAGATAGGCAGAGAAGAACCTCTGATTACTGGCATACCCAGTTATGCCTCAAAACTCCAACAATCAGATATAAACTGGAATTATCATACAGAAAAGGACGAAAATTCTTGTTTACTAACTAATGGATGTTCTTGGCCAAGTGGAAAAGTAATTATTTACAAGAAAAACTAAATATGTAAAAATAAATTCAATTTTGATTTGTTAATATGTTAATAAAAAACAGGTAATGGGAGGATCAAGTTCAATAAACATAATGCAATACATGAGAGGCAATCAGGAAGATTTCAATTCATGGGCAAAATTAGGAAATCCTGGTTGGAGTTATGATGATGTACTGCCCTATTTTATAAAATCGGAAAACAACCAAGATCCGGATGTAAGTTCTATTTTATTTTCAAATTGCCCTAATATTTTTTTTCGAAAATGATTATTTATTTCCACATTGTAAAACAATTGAATTAATTAATTAATTTTTACACCCACATTGTACACTGAAAAACAATTTCATATTCAAATAACGAATTAGTTGACTATTATCAAATAAATATTTATTTGCATCAAACATACTTTATTCAATTTATTTTTTTGAGTCAATTAAATGATATTTGATTCAAGTACAGAAATTATTGATTCAGTTAGAGTTTATTTGATTTAAATAGAAATTATTCCGTTCAAGTAAATATTTTTTTTAATAATAGCCAAGTAATCCGTTATTTGAATCAAATAAATTTTTTTTTCAGTCTATTTTCCACTAATTTTTGTGCTTTCTAGATAGTAAAAGAAAATCCCGAATATCACGGAACTAATGGCTACCAATCAGTGTCAAGATTGCCCTATGTGGATCAAACTGCAAAAATTCTCTATCAAGCCCTTCAGGAACTTGGCCACAAACCCACGGACTTTAATGGCAAACATCAATTGGGAACAATGCTGCTCCAAACAACAACAAACAATGGATCACGCGCAAGTACAAATAGCGCTTTCATTCGTCCAATAAGAAATCGCAGATCCAATTTATTCATCAAAACACAAGCTCATGTGACGAAAATTTTGATTGATCCAAAGACGAAGAAAGCCATTGGTGTTGAATACACATCCACTACGAAGCGTGGTCCCATGAGAAAAGTGTTGGCAAAAAAAGAAGTGATCCTATCATCTGGAGTTGTTCAATCACCAAAATTGCTAATGCTCTCTGGAATAGGACCCAGTGATCAAATCGAAAAACATCAAATCAATCTTGTAAAAAATTTATCCGTCGGTCATAATCTCCACGATCATGTGACATTCATTGGATTAAATGGCATCGTGGGAAAGAATTCATCAAATAATCCAAATTGTTTGGGAAAAATCAAAGATCTTTATCAATATTTAAACAAACAAAATGGACCACTTGCTTCTATTGGCGCTGCAGGTGTTGCAGCATACTTTCCAACTCGATACGAAAAAACTAATGAAAGTACTCCCGATATACAATTGGTATTCCTCGGTATTGGTGAATTACTCTCTTACTATGAGAAATTTGTATTGGGACCAATTTTACTAACGCCAAAAAGTCGAGGTTACATTCGACTCAATGACACGGAACCAATTTGGGGAAATCCAATAATAAATCCACGATATTTTGCCGATGAAATGGATATGAAACGTTTGATTGAAGGAGTTCGAATGTCTCTTCAATTGTTTAATACGACAGTATTGAAAGAAAATGATTTCAAACTTGATGAAACTCCACTTCCGCCTTGCAATAATAAATCAGAATTTAATAGCGATTTATATTGGGATTGTGTTGCAAGGCACTTTACTCAAACATTGTATCATACTGTTGGAACGTGTAAAATGGGTCCAAAAGAAGACACTGAAGCTGTTGTTGATGAGAGATTACGTGTTTATGGAATCAATGGGTTAAGGGTTATTGATGCTTCTATTATGCCTAATGTTCCGAGAGCAAATACCAATGCTGCAACTATTATGATTGGTGAGAAAGGCAGCGATATGATAATACAAGATTGGATTTCAAAATAACCTGATTCCTTTTTTCTTTCTTTTTTTTTTAACCAGAGATGCAATAGAAATTGCATTTTGTATTTATAAAACATATTTCATCGAGAGGAATAAATTATTACATTGAAATAAAATTTCATCAATTGAATACATACAAAAACGGGAAAAATACTTGTTCGGTGGAAAATTAATTTAAATTTAGTTAAAATTGCCCATTCAGTTAAATTAATATTGAGTAATAATAATTACATATTTTTGTTTTCCGAAGAAGTCTAATGTTATTAAACTGAATCAAAAATATATAATATGAACGTTAATCCACTTTTTTTCGCGTGTACATGGAGGTTAATTAAAACAAGTAATCAGCACGGAATTCACGTAGTTGTAAAACTATTTAAGAATCGTGTTTTCTTTCCTAATGATCGTTCGCCTTCACGCTCTTACTTCCTTCTTGATCGCTAGCTTGGATCGTCCAAGAGTGACGAATAAAGAATTTAAGAGGAGAAATTATATCTCGGCCATTGTCAATGGTCCATGCAATCGAGTTCATCAGAGAATTTTTCGGTTGGTCTGTTACTATTATTATTATTATTATTATTACAATTATTTTGGTTATTTTTTTTCGATCGGACAAAATTATATTATATACAAATAAATTATTTTTCAATGGGTATGGAAATTTACTATGCAACGTTTGAGATGAAAAAAAAGAAGAAAAAAATTAAAATATTCTACGCGAAAGTAATTTTCATCGCTGAGAAACAGACCGGCAATATTGACATTGAAAGAGGCTGTTGGAATCGGTTTCGTATTAAAGATTGTATATAGAAAAATTTCGATTTTCCCATTCGTTCACTTTCACGCACTCCCCTGAAAGTGATAAAGAGTCGTCAACCAGTTTTTTTTCCTTCATGCGCGCAGTGAAATTTGTTTTCAAGTTTATATAATTTATAACCTGTGTTTACACTGCACTTTACTTTTGACATTCACTTTTCATGGGAGAAATAATTTTTATATTCTGGACGTGTTAATTTTTTTTCAATCGTATATATAAATCTCTTTATTCTTCCTGTATCAGAAACAATTTTTATTCAATTGATTCAGTTTTATTCAATTTATTTTATTTCCAATTTTTCAAAAAAAATCACTACACTAATTGTTTAAAATTACATTTAAAAGAATGAATAATGAAAGAAATTATTTAAATAGAAAAAAAATTCAATTCATTTTTTTAAAGTAATTTAACTATTTAGTATTTTCGTCAAATTTCAATTTTATATTTAAAAATTTTTATTTGAAACAAAATATTTACAACAAAAAGAAAAAAAATCAAATATTTTTTTTAATTCTTGGTATCATTTTAATTCAAAAATACGAGAAAAATGAAGAGGGGAGATAAATGTCAAAAAATAAAGGCGTGAATTTAAAATCTGTATCGAAATGTAGCTAGTAACGTCAGCATGAATACGCATAAAATTGCACATTACCAGGAGCATTAGGATATTATCGAGCGGACCGTAAAGGTTGAATGCGAATCTTGCCGCTGATTTAACGCTCAGTTAAGAAGCTCGAGCATTACTCGAGGTGAATGAATGCATTTATGAACGCGTATATATATAGGTGCCTGGAATTGTGGCTCCTGGTCCGTTTTTTTATTACTTTTATTTAAGAGTATTACTTCTAGAATCATCAATTATTTTTTTCTCACTCATAACAAAAAGAAAGATAAATATGTATATATGTATGTCCGGGATAAGTAATGGGTGCAAGAAAAATTTTAAACTCGTTTAAATTGAGATTGAAAAAAACATTAAAATTCTGATTGACCGTTAAAATAACATAACAATATTTTACCGCGATGATAATAATGGAAAATATTTCTTTTTAATGAAGGAAAAAAAAGGAATATCATCTTGAATATAATTCTCTGTAAAACCGGATCTTGTGTATATGGTAAAAGTTGGCGTATGTAATAGTTTAAAGTTCAAATCTTAAAGAAATTCACTTAACATCGTAAATTAACTTTGAACGATCCTTTAGTTAATTAATTCCTATATTTATTTACACATATGTAATAACACTATCAATCATAATTGCATTTCTTTTCAGTTGCCTAATCAACAAAGTTAATTATTCCAGAAAATATGCAATTACATAAGTTACTTTCAGTTGATAAATATACGTGAGAAAACGTTTATAATTTATATTATCCCAATATTGAACAACTTTGATAATTTTTAATTTTTTAATTTTTAACACATCATTATATTGTTTGTTTTAAATTATAAATTTCAAATGAAATAAATATTCTAATTATTATTGCCATTATTATCGAAATAATTAATTGTTAATACGCAAAGTAATTTACATAGAATTAGATTTTTCAATTTCAATTACAAATAGATTAACACGTGAAAATTCTATGCAATGTTTAATTTATTATTTCTAATTAAATATTTTTTTAAAATAAATTTTACCGTATAAACAATTACTCTACATCGAAATAATTGCTTGTTCAATTTAATCACACTGTCGAATTTAACTCCCAATAATCAAATTTCCTTCTAATTGAAATGGTTATTGTCTCATTGGGAATTAGTCATTATTATTAAACAAAAGCAAATAATGATAATTAATCTTCAAAAATTAAAATTTAATTTTGTTCCAATTTAATCAACGTGACCTTTTAATTGAAACAGTAAACGCGAAATTTATCTCCTTGTCTCTCTATATATTTACTTTTTTCGCCTTATTCTTTTATTTCCAAAAGAAACATTTTTCACTGAATGAGAAAAATTTTTGCAAAAAAAAAAAAAGGAATTAATTAAATACATTCTTTTCTAGAGTAAAAAATAAATTAATGGGGGTGGGGGATAGATATTTTTTATACTCAGAAGTTGATGACATATGTATCCAATGATAGAATTCACTGATTTGTTAAAAATCCATTTTTAAACACTAGATTTTCACCGAAATTCAATCGCGTTTGATGGACAAATTTTTTTTTTAATTTTGAAAATTTTTTTTTTTTTTGGTTTTAAACTTGAATAAAAACACTCACGTGCAAGGAACAGTGCAATGACTAGACCAAGAGAGCAGCACCTAATTGAAGGTGGAGATGATCGCGTCATGATGTCTTCTTGGTTACTGTCAATGAAACTTTCGACTTGGTATCCAGATAGCTTTACCAATCCCACTTCAACCTTATTCCCTGATGTTGCTCTGCCCATTCTCTTGTCCTCTTTCTCCCTCTCTTCTTTTTTTTGGTACCTGCCTTGTATCTTCAATTTGAAAATGCAATGCCTCAAAAGATCTGGTATCTCACGGAAGCTGCTTCTTCCTTTCCGGTACATTGGCTACAAAATAGAAACGAAAGTAAAATCAATTATAGACTTTTAAATAAAGGGAACAATTTTACAAAGTTTTTTTTACCCATTAAAGAAAAATAAACCAATCTATCAAAATTTAACAAAATTAATTAATCAAGTATATAATATTATTATTATTTACATATCTTATTTTCCCTTTTACACAGTAAAGACTTATGGGAATTGAAAGTTTTAATTGAAACGTTTGCCGAAACAGAAATTTATGTTTTTGTTTTTTACACGAAAACTTTTCTCTTCTCTCAATGAAAAGTTGTTCATTATAGCAAGTTTGGAAATAGCGCGAGAATCTCTCGGAAATCACCTGGGAATTTCGTTGGTTTAATTCAGCAAGTTATAACTGGGTCTAGAAATTGATAATATATTTTGCCCGTTCAGGAAATAAGCGCACAAAATACGAGGAATAATTTATCGTTCGTAAATTATTGATAATTTTGCAATTATAGAAATTTAATAATGAGGTGAAAAATAATTCATAAATTATATATTGTTTCTTCATTAAAAATTTCCACAATATATTTCATTTCAATTTAATTGCATAATAATTATCAAATTTTATTCAGTGAAATGCTAATGGAACGTAATATTATCATTAAAAATTATTTTCGATTGGGAACATTTTTTCATAATTCCTAATAATTAAAAAAAAACATTTCGTTTGTTCAATGAAAATTATTTAAACAAATTATTCCAAAATTAAAAATAATTTCCAAATGAAAAAATGTCACCTTTCCCTTTTTAGTAAAAAAATTCTTGTTCACACTTTTTCAGTTAAGGTTACGACCCATTGTTTTGCATTTTCTAAACTCTTCATTGTTTTTTCTAATATATATATATATTTTTTGCACTCTCGCACATCATCGTTAACATTTCCATTTGAATTGTAGGCCACTAGTTTTTCTCGATTGTCATCAAATAGGAATTTTTGTCGAAAAGAGATTTAAATTTGTGGTGTTATTGTTTTTTTCCCAGATATTGTTAATGTATAATTATATAAATATTATTTCTGGTGAATTTGTTTAGAATATGTCACGTCATTCCCTCTCAACACAAGAAACTGAGATTTGCATTTACGAGATTCTGTGTACACCTGTGTTGCTTTTACTTTGGAACAAAACATTTTCTCATCTATCAGTCCGATTATCAGACATGAATATAATTATGTATACATATAATGTATGGCGTAGGTGCAAGATGTTACTCTCTCATGGCCAGTACCTTCTGTCTGTTGCCTCATGAAAGAGATTTATGATAACAAACTGGACACGGCATATAATACAATTTTTCGAATACATATTAAAATTTCCCGTCTGCATATATTTACTTCCACAACAAACTATAATACAATAAATAACAAAAATAAACTGATATGTTTAATTTTTAACGAGATGATTTTTTGATTCTTTTTTTCTTTATAGAAATTTGGGAATATTTTTTTCCATCTTTTAATTATTGAGTTATTAATAAATTAGAAAACCTGTCTATTTAAAGAAACATCCCAATTTTTTATTTTATGGCATATTTTTTAATTTCAAAAGGTTAAAGTTCTTATTGATACAATTACAAAATATTACGCTTGTCGACATTTAAAAAAGAAAACTTTCGAATCCATAGATCAGAATATTAAAATGCATATTATAAAATTATATAATACATCAAGTGTGATTTCCCGCATTGAAATATCCAGTTTGAACTATAAAATTTTATTTACCCCAAACGTTAATTAAATCATCATGGAATATGTCGTAATAATGTTTTTCAAAATTCATTTAAATATTCAAACGTGTGCGTTATGAAAGCGCACATAAAAAGCACGGATAGTTTAAAACATTATACATTACAATAAAAATACAAAAATCATTTCTGTGTTTCTGACTTTTAACCATTATTTCCATTTCCCATGTTCGCGTGTATTGATAGTAATTTTTTTTTCCACATGTTTTCTGTATACTCATCCCGTCATTGATCGACTACTGTATGTAAAAATGGATATCTATGTGCTCTCTATTCTGTCATGGTTCGACTGCTATAAAGGCCGTATTTTTTCCTCCTCGAACAGAAACCAAGAGGTGTCCAACCTAGAAACCGCCTTCTTCGCGGGATAACAACTTATCCTCATCGCACGCCAATTATAAACAATTACCCATTCACGCAACAGCCGGTTTCATCTGTCCACACTCTCTTGAATCTCTATTATAAAGATATGTAGTTTTATCACACTTTTACTATACACCGTTAGGAATCTTCGTAAATTAAACATTTTATGCGCAAATCAAAGTCGTTATTGCGACTTGCACAAAAGAAACAATTCCTAAAATATTAAATTTTATACTGAATTTAGTAAATTGAATTTTACAAGATTTGATTTCTCTATAACTCAATTTTTCATAGAATTTTCAATAGAATTCGGCTAAAAATGAAATAAAAATTACTAGGTTCAATGAAAATTTATAAGGTTCGATTTGGACATTATAAAATTTAAAAACTCTCCGATGAGAATTTAGATTAATAATGGATATTAGGAATCATAAATATGTAATAATATTTAGTAATGAAGAAATAAAAGGAGAAAATGGAAAAGGTTTCTAGAAAGAAATTGATAAATTTAATCAAGAGGTTTATATGGGAAAAGAGGGAAAGTCATCTGTCCATTGAGACGAGTGCGAGAATTATGTGTCGCGAAACTTATGAATACACAATCAGTAAACACACGTAATAATATTACCGTGCCGTGACTAACAACAGTCTCGCGTTACAATTTCTTACGACACACTGATAGAAGGTGGAAGGCTACCATTACCACCATTTCAAATTTACGGTCATTGACATTAAACACCGTTTTCCATATTTTTTTTTTATTGTTTGTCATCACTGATTATTTAGCCACGCATCTCTTTTTCGATTAAATATTATTCTTTGTTTATCGCAGGAAATTTTCTATACATTAGTAGAAGTAAACAATTCTACATCGAACCAAACACACTGCGTGAAATGTTAAATTATTTCATCAGTATGAAATCCCACTGATTCAAGTTTATAAAGAAATGCCTAAAAATAGGAATTACTTTCGAAATCTCTGCGGTTTTTGAGATTTTGACATATAGTTTATTATGAATTTTTTATATTTTAATATCTATTTGAGTAAGAATAGTCTTAATTTAAAACTGTGTGAATAATCAAGATAAAGAGGACCAGTTTAGTTGGATGTTGATGGTACACCACATTATTGCACAAAAAAAAGAGACATTTCTTGCGGCAATATTCGTGAAGCGATAACAAATTCCGTTGTACGTAAAATGAAATCATCAAAACCGCAGTCCTCAGTGAAAAATTAATTAATCTACATTGTTTTTTTCCCATTTTTCTGATTAACCTCAAGTAAAAAATTCAGTTTTTATGTTTATATTTTTTCCACTTTTTGCTATATCTCAATTTATTTTTCTCGCAATTTGATTCAACAAAGTTTCTCTGATTAACATTTATAGGAGTTATGAAACAATTCTATCGAAATAAAAGAAAATGTTGACAAATTCCTCGGGGAATAGAAAAATGAAAAAGTCATCTACTTCAGAAAAATCTCGTTAAAAAACATATTACATGATGAGATAATTTTTACAGAACTCTCAGATATCAAAGTTTCTATAAGAAATTGAATTTAAAATTAAAAATATTTTCCAGGGCAAACTTTGTAAAGTAAATTTTTTAAATTTCTCTCCTAGCATTAGTACTTACATCTAAAAAAGAAAGAAAATTCCCAAGGCGATGATAAATCTCACAACATCAGGAAGTAGACATCTTTCTCCTTGGAGTGATGATATTAAGAATGGTTGAATATGTTTTTCTTTCTGTCTATTTAAAAGAAAACGAAATTATTGTATAAAATGATTACGAATATTACAAAATGTTCTACAATTTTGTAGAGAGAAAAAATTCTTGCATTGCAAATAAATAAAATTATAAAAATGTTCATATACCTGATATATAATGTAATAAACATTTCTACAAAATCCTGAAAAAAATAAATTAATACAATTGAAAATATAAAAATATTGCTCACATCATAAAATAATATTCAATTAAACAAGCACAAAATATAACAAATACAGTTGAAAAATTAAGAAAACATTGCATAAAGTAAAATTTTAAACAACATAGTGACGCAAAAATAAATAAATATTACAAGTAAAGTATATGTTGACTCAGTGCCAGCTATAAAGGGAGCCCCACGTTAGGGGGCTCCATGATTACGACAGTGCCTGTGCGAAAATGTTTTCCTAAACCTAACGGGGGGATTAAAATTTTCGCACAAGACACGGAAATGGCTGAGGCCGGCACTGGTTTCACTGGAACTCCAGTGAGTGAGTTCACTCCAGTAGAG